>MU871099.1:8478-25451 GCA_036418205.1 Ostertagia ostertagi
GTTTTGCACGTAGTTTTGTTAATAATTTTCACTGTCCTCAGTAAGCAGCAGGCAACAGTACTGTTGTTCGATTCACAAAATACAACTTATTTTTCATCGCCACTTCGCGTTGTTGGCCAATCCGTTACGGTGAGCATTTGATGTAGTACGTATGTATAGTTGAGCTAGAGCTTCTCTCAACTTCATGTCAACTGTAACCTCAAATAATCTTCGCAGGATTTACTGTCTACTGGACGACGACATCAGCTCATATTGATCACAGCGGCGCCCCCCGCTTCAGACTTTTGTTGAGATGAAAGAACTCACTCCTCCACATATACGTGATTGAAGGACATTCCATAAAATACAATAGCCACTTGAGCTCTTGAATGGTTTTACAGGTAAGATATAATAAAATAATAAAATGTTCTCGAGTAGATTTTTCATGATTTGACGGGAAAAATTTCTGTCGCTCTGCATCAGCCACGTCAGGACTATGCAGTATTCCTGCAGCGCCCTACTAAAGTCCATCCAGTGGCCCCAATTATTTGGAGAGGGAGGAAAATATTGCTCATGTCATTCGAATCTCGACAAGCATTTCATTTACAAATATTTGGAAAATCAAACCTCACTTCAACGTGGTGGGGGAGAGTCTGTTCTTCTGCGCTCTTTCGGCGAAAGAGCATCTGATCCAAGTACAAGAAAGAAAGAGCGAGCCGTATGAATAAGTGAAGATTGATGTGTATTGGAATGGAGGTTGATGTAAAATGTCATTATTACAGTAGACTTATTTTAAGTCTACGGTAACCCTTAAACTCCCTCTAGTCCCTTAAACGTGGTCCTTCAAACCGCCTCAATTTGATGCTTTCGAACTGGCTCACTCACTCCAGTGTCCCTCCTACCTCCGAGGCTTAGCCTCGAGGGTCTCAGCTACCTGCATGAATTTGGAGCCGAGCCAGGCGCAGTTCTCTAACCAGCTGTGCACTAGCTATTCGTGTCGGAACCATGAGGAAGGCTCAAGTAAACGTACTCCTACTTCAACCTCTTCGCGAACGCGTGCGTTTTTGCAAAACAGTCCATTTGGACAAGCGCAGTTCGAAACATTGTGAAATCTCATGTTATGTTATGATTAATTATCGGTAAACCAAACAGAACATAAACAGAACACAGTTACATCATAATTCCGAAAAAAAAACAGGAAAAAAGGGAAAGTGAATAAGAAGTAAGACTAATAAGGGTACGAAAGGGGGGGGGGACAATTGGTGGTGAAGAGCAGTGGCCCGCCAACACTGCAAGTCGCCATGATGTAGTGCGCCTCCGGGTACCAACTTAGTAGGCCCGTCAACACCACCAACGTCCGCGTACTGAGTCTGTGGCCTAGGCAGGAGGGTCTTTGCTAAACACGAACATACAATATGAGAAGGAAAAACGAATAGAGTTGAAGGAGAACTTTCAAGAACAAATTAAAGAAAGCAAAGACTGAACTCTCAGGAACGGAAACTTATAATCAATGACATAAATTTAATGCAGTCGTCCCTGAAGGTGGTAGCTACTGATAATGCCGAGCTACTCTAAACCCAGCCCTAACTTTAAAAAAAATTTCACTTTTGCTTCAAAGAATTTACAATAGATGCCAATGAATTCGCGACGTCGGCTATTAGGGTATTCCAAAACAATGTGACTCTCTGCGAAAAACTGTTTTTGCGCATGCTTATACGAGTTTTTTCTCTGAGGACCTCAAAACACGACTCGCCTCGTGTTTTCCCTATTTCTTCAACTTCCGAAGAGTAGTTGATCAAGCATCGATATCCTTCTGCCCGAGAAATTTCTATTAGAACTCCCTTATACATAACGTTCCCTTCTCTTACACCATATTGGTGGAGCAGTATCCAAAAGAGGCCTAGTATAGGGCAGTGAAAATAGGAATAGTGTTCTGACGTGCCTCCTAGGAAAAGATCAAGATCCTTGTTAAATGAAGGCTCTTTGATCGGAGCTCCATAAATTAAGAAACTCGTAGTTCTCAGAGCTGGCTCCTATTTTCATGACATAGGTTTTTTAAGGAATATTTCCAGACCCCACGAGCGCTTCATTAAAGCCTGTATGATACGGGGCTAGCATGTCTACGCGAATGCACTCCGTGAATTTTTCTACGGCTTGTCGAGCGTCATTGATCAGCAACGCTCGTTTCTCTGACACCAACAGAATAAAAAATTAAACAAGCGAACCCGTAATTTGAATGTTTCCCCCCGTTTGAAGAACCAAAGGCTCAAGGAAATGAATCAAAGACTTTCATAAAACCAAAGTGACCTACGAAAACTCTTTCCCTCCTATCGAGGGCATTTTGTCACAAAAGAATGGTAGATAGTAAGTGCGGCTAAATAGTGATCTGTTAGGAATCCGTGCTGGCAATCGAGATGATAGAACGATCCGGGAACAATCCCGTATCCGTCACCACCATCGGCTGCGTATCCTCCGAACTCGTCGCTTGTACGAGTCTTTTCTCTCAGGACCTTAAAACAATGCCCTCGCGTTATACCTATTGTTTCAGATTTTCGGAAGAGTAGGTTAAAGTCAATATCGATGTGCCCCGCGAAAAGTTTGTAGAGAACGTCGTAATCCATAATCTTTCTTCTCTCTCACCCACAGCGGTGTTACAGTATTCCAAAAGAGGGCTAATATAGGCATGTGCCTCAGGGCACATGCCTAGCTCCCTGGGCCGCTGAATGTTTCCTACGGCTTTCATCGAGCGTCATTGATCACAACGCTCTGCTTTCTCTGACACAAAACAAAAAGTAAAAAAGTTAAGCAGCGAACCCGTAATTTTGAATGTTTCATTTTGAAGAACAAAAGATCCAAAGGAAATGAATCAAAGACCTAATGTACGCTACAAAAGCTCTTTCCCTCCTATCGAGTGCATTTTGCCACAAAAGAATGGTACTCTAAATACAGTCCTGACTTTTTAAGAAAAATTTTCACTTTTGCTTCAACGAATTTACAATAGAAGCCCATGAATTGAAAACTCGTACAAGCGTGCGCAACAGTTGTTCGCGAGGGTCATATCGTTTTGGAATACCCTAATAGCCGACGTCGCGAATTCATGGGCTTCTATTGTAAATTCTTTGAAGCAAAAGTGAAATTTTTCTTAAAAAGTCAGGGCTGGATTTAGAGTAGCTCGACATTATCGGTAACTACCACCTCAGGGACGACTGCAATAAATGTTATGTCACTGATTGTGAAGTTTCCGTCCCCGAGAATTCAGTCTTTGCATTCTTCTTTTGTGTCTTGAAATACTCCTTCAACTCTACTCGTTCATGGAAAAGTGTTCCTCGTTCCGGAAACAAACATTCTTTCCATCAATTTGCTGACACAAATGTCAGTATTCTTTTGATAGTAAGGCGCTAAAAGTGGATCTGTTAGGTAGGAATCCGTGCTGGCATGGAGATATGAGACGATTCTTGGGAGGATATTCCTTGATCCGAGGAACAAACTATTCTTTCCATCAATTTGCTGACACAAGATGTCAGGCAAATGGGTCTGTAATTTCTAAAATCACTTTTGGAACCTTTCTTATGTATGGGTTTCACCCAGCCAAGAGGACAGATCTCTCTTCAGAAGTATTCTTTCAAACAGTATTCTGTTGAGGATGAGTTAGGCCCTAAAGAAGCTTTACGGAGGAATATGTACGGGAAGCATGTCAGGCGATGTAGACGAATGCAAAGGTAAACATTTCAGAGCTCGAAAAACGTCCGCCGAGGTAGTGTCTACTCCAATCAAGCGTTGCTCTGCTGTCACTAGGCCGGAGAAAAGTTTTCAGTTTTTTTCGGGGTACAAAAGTTGTTTTGGAAATACATCGCAAAAACCTCAGCTTCATCAATTCAGAAGAACACCCTTTATTTAGTGTAGGCGAAATTTGGGCCTATGCTTGAGGAGTCCTTAAGCCTTATAGAGAAGTACCTGGAGAATCTTTTAGGGTTTTTGGACAATACAATTTTTCCGTCTCATATTTATCTTTAGTTTTTTTCTAATTTTCGTCTTTAGAGCCCTTACTGCTTTAAAGGACGAATTCACGCTGGAAAGGCAACCCATTTCAAATTAACTTAGCGATGGTGAGTGGTACACGAAAGAAGGAAGAACCATGAGAAACGGCCCAGAACCCGAGAAATGGGACCCCTTCCTTGCCCGTTGATTTGAGCATTGATGCGACTCTCATCGCTGTGCCCTCTTCAACACTACGCTCTCTCACCTATCTAATCACTCGCCACGTATAGACCTGCGGCGAGTGATCAGATGATCGGTGGGCGTGCACTGGCCCACCGCGCCAAGATTGAGCCTTAATAGGTCGCCGAGGTCAACTCCTTCGGTGCCAATTGCGCTTCAGTCCGCACCCTTAGGAGGTCCGCGGGTCCCTCTCGTATAACTTCGTATCCCTCAACTTAGTGAATTACCCTCTCCGCCTTCATTTAATCGTGAATTGTCTTTCGTGATGCGGATTGCGAGACTCTCTCGCCCATTGCAATACAGTCGTATCACACGCCTCTTCGAAAGTGATTTGTTGCGGCTCTTTTCCTAAGACCCGATTTTTTCTGAATTGGTACGAATGTACTTATCAAATGTGGGCAGTAATTAGAAAAACGTTAGAAAGATAGAGTGGATGTCCCCAGAGAATCAGAAACTCGCCGCCAGTCAACATGAGTGTTGTTCGTAGATACTCAGGTAATCTCCCGTGAAATCGTTCAGGCTACCATACGACTTGCGTGGTCCCTCGCGAACTCCTTTGAAATGGGAATGAAATTGCAAAAAGGAACAAGTTTCGCTTGAACTTCACTCATGGAGGTTACTGATTGCCACGGTATCGTATATGTCATCAATTTTCAGCGTGGGTGTTAGATGCTACTGTTTTTTTTGTGTCAGCGCCAAACTGGTGGCAGCTGTTGCGAGCCCCAAACTTACAATTTACAAATTTGTTGGCATTAGTGCCAAAATGAATATCATAATGACTAGGGTACTTGATAACCCCGTGTACGAGTTTGCAACGAATTTGATGGAAGGTCTTGCGCCTTGTCGGTGCGATTGAGTCCCAGCTTGCTACGAAGTCATGTTAAAAAACATTCGCTAAATTGAAACATATCAGAGCATTCTATCGTTCACTATGTTTTAGTAGCTACCTTGTGGTTTGTTTACAAGAATAATTGCAGAACGCGAAGAACTAAATAGCAGATGCTCGAAAAGGATGATATGGCTACTGGAACCATGCAGTCCTACGTGGCCTGCAAAGTACTGACCGTGTTTACCCTGCGTTGTCGTCATAGTGTTAACAAAGGAAGTGCTCACGATGAATATGTAAGCACCGTTCCTGATTTTTGAGAAATGGACGGCTTACGACGGGAAAACCCGTAGACAACAATGCAGCTCTTGTCCTCTGAAGAACTAACTGCAACCCTTTCGAAATTTATGCTCCTTCCGAACGATATTTGGGGGGGGGGGGTCTGCCGTTAGTACTAACAGTCGGAAAGTTATCGAAAACAATAAGAGCGCGTCTCTTTTGCAAGGCTTACATCAACGGTGGCAACCTGAAATGCCAAACTTTGCTGAAGTGTCACGATAAAAACCTTTAGTTGCCCCTCAACGTTTTGTTCCATCGTCGTCTCGAATGAAGTTCTGGAAACATTATCAAACATAATTCACCATCACCAACGAGTTTTTCTACTGCACAAAAAACCACATCCATGTCGCCAAAACATTTAACAGTCAAAAATGTTGTACTTTATTCAAATAACAACGGTTCTATTCGACATTTTTCACGCGGCACATGTAAGTAAATGCACAACACGATGTGCTACACTATCTTATATTTTGGTGGACCGTTAGTCAGCTCAAGTCTTTAAATCACCAGTTGAAAAATGTGTCAAATATTCGACACAGTCCCCTTCATAAGGGGTTGTTGAATGCAGATGATGGTGTAGTGATAGGGTAATCTTTCCACTAGGCCATCCTCGATCAAATCCCGCATCGAACCTCTCCTCGGCCAAGCGGTCTGCTATCTTCCTGGGCCAGTTATCTGGTAGCAAATCCGTCCGATAGAAGAAAGACATCACATGTTAGCCGCCCACAACTCTCATCAGATTGCTTCAAATTCCATTACGAATCCGAATTAACACGTTGACGACAGCGCAGGTTTTGGCTTTTTCCGCCGCATGGGACATGGGCGCTTTGGCGGGCGCGATTTGCCTGACGCGCAAGCGCGTCAGCTTGTCCCACGAGGTGCATTTTTCGGAACTCAAAACTGAAAAGTGGCAAAACAAGGGTACAGCGCCCATTAAGAGGAAGGGTTTCCGGTAAAGACACATTCTGCTTGTCTCTACTCTCTATCAGAGAAATACCGTTGTTGAATCCATGCATGAACAGGGACTCCAATTAAGCCTGAAGGAGTATGAATTAAGAAGAGAAAGGGAGAGAAGGGAGGCAGAGCAAGGTCATGCGATTATGAAAGGAACACGCGTGGAACATAGAATGCTGCCATGTAACATCGTAATCTGCTTCGGAATACGATGATCCAAGAAAGTGCTGTTCGTAATAAGATGCCGGGACTTATCAGCGTGCACTGCTTCCCAATCCAGGTTGCTTCCCAGGTGAAGAATTAATAGCACAAAGTGTTTAGAACATTATGCAACTATGTCTGAAGAGTAAGGATCTCTTCGCGGCCTCAAAAAACAAGATGGGTCAAAATGCACTGCGGAAGATGTCGAAAACTCTTTTGCATGAACTGCTTCAATGAAAAACAAGTCGTCTTCATTCCATAGAACTGCGAATTTCTTTACATTTTATCTTATCACATTGTTATTGTGGCATTTATACTTTGTTTCATCCCAAAATATAATCGGAGATCAATATAAATGCGGAAACCTGAGTGATGGTTCAGAAACCGGCTTCACTAAAGCAATATTCGAGGTGCTTTGTGGATCACAGGCAATGAGAGCTTTATTGTCTATATATAACGTGATGAGCGAGAAATTCGACGCAGTCGACAATGTGTCAGAAAAAATATTCCCAAGTGTTGAAGTCCATGTCGTGCCTCAACGTTCTGAGCGCGTTGCGTGTGCAGCGCTGATTCCGTCACTGGCGCGTAGATGTGGATTTCTGTGACACATCCCCAAAATGAAATGGTCGCCGCCTGCACTAGGAAGTGCTCGTGGCTAACCGTTGCGTTCTTTTTTTGTGACTAGCGGTCTGAGCTGCTTATCCTCTCTATATATAAAGCAGAAGTTTGGTGTGTTTGTCTGTCTGTCTGTCTATCTGTAATCTGATGCGACAATGAGTTTTACACCCGCCGTCAGATCTTGATTTGAAAATCATCATGAATTGAGCGCTATCATTAGAGCAACCTGCGGTTCCAGTCTGGGTTTTTCTTCATATACATTTGTCAGCTTAAATGATCCAGGTACGGCCGCATCGAACCAAGGCTGCTTGTGGTTTAAATGCAAGACTAAGAGCACTGTGTAATCAACTTAGCAGTGAAATGAAGAAGAAATTAATCCTTCTATTTTATAAAGCGCTAACTTTGTGTGTCGGTTTGTGTATCTGTATGTGTGTGTGTGTATGTATGTATGTATGTATGTATGTGTGTCCGTCCGCAAAATGAAGTGAGTGAGAAGGAAGCTCATGGGATAAACAAACCGCTAACAAATCGGGTAGCTTACAGGATTTGAGATATCAATGTTTTGTAGTTGTGATAACACTCTTAGGGCTATATAAACACCTGCTTAGCACACTTCCGTTCATTCCACATGGTGCTGCAGTGGCAGCTGGAGGGCAGTGGAGAGAGGAAGGGAGGAGGAAGGGAAGCGAAAAATCTACCGTCATATCATGATTGTGTCCCTTCTACTGTATGAAACACCATTGTGTTGCATACGCGTCACTTCCAGGAGGTGTTGGTGTCACAGGAGGAAGGGACCATAGCGGAGGATAGAAAGCTTGCGCAGGAAAGGAAGGTCCCGGCGGTTGACGGGGGACTAATCTGGTTTAAAAATTTACTAAAGGACTTCTCATTTTGTTGCAAAGAGTCAGTGAGCAGATTTAGGCACACACAGCAGAGATACAGAGCGACGAAAAACACAATCCGAAATGAGAAAGTGTTGACGCACGTGCTGCGAAAGATGAAAAATAGAAGCGTCCTCGAACTGTTTCACAAGAATGCTGGGTTGTGAACAAAACTTTCGCCCCAGGCGGGACTAGAACCCGCACCTCTCGCTTTCCGGGCAAGTGCGCTACCAGTTACGCTACCGGGGCACCATTTCATTCCAACTCAGCTTTTCATCAGTTCACTAAAACAGCAGTTAACAAACAAAACAAGTCAAAAATCCATTGCTAAAGCTTTCAGCCTCGCGGTCATTGCCGATATCGGCTAACCGGCTCAACACGTTAGACGTGTGAGTGCTGAAAGCTATGGTACGTATACCATGAAAAGCTGAGTTGGAATGAAATGGTGCCCGGTAGCGTAACTGGTAGCGCACTTGCCCGGAAAGCGAGAGGTGCGGGTTCTAGTCCCGCCTGGGGCGAAAGTTTTGTTCACAACCCAGCATTCTTGTGAAACATTCGCAAGGCGAACTGCGGCGTTAAAACAGCAGTTAACAAACAAAACAAGTTCGAACCAGTATTTGCAAGGCCCTGGCACATTGGTATAGCGCTTCAGAGTAGAGTGAAAATCGTGTCGAGTAAATGGCCGCCTCTTTACGATCTGAACACATCTTGACACATGGCGGCCCGAGTGCACCACCGGGTATGCACTTGCTCTAAGCTCTCCTTGCATCACTTTTACTTCTCCGACTACAATTTCTACCAGTTTTTTGAATCCGTTAAACATCCTCGCTGCTCTACATCTTCGATTCCAATGAATTTTGAGTACTACAAATTTGCATAACCAATGCACGAACTTCTGCTTCTGAAGTACTGAGTTTTTTTTGGACGTTTAACTTGTCTTACCTTAAGAGGAGGAGAAGTCGAAAAATCGTCGAGGAAATTGAAATTCACATGCGAGTTTTAACTCTTTGAAAGACAGTAGCTGTCTTCATTGGCAATGCTTTGAAAATTGGAGACAAGCCTTTCAAAGTAGAAGATTAATGCTTTCTAATATATGCTGCAGCTGTTTCGAACTTGTTCCAGTTCGTGAAAAATCTGTTTCGAGGAAATTTCGAGGAGCAAATGGGTGGCAGCACCACCCTTGTGTCCGCTGATGAATCTTGTGCTTACGACCCCCTTACCTCTACATCAAGTACGACCCCCGTGGAGGATTTCTTCGACCATGCACACCATACACTTGGCACATACGCTTTTATAGCAAACAGATAGAAAGCTTTATATGCACGAGAGAGAGACAGCGAGGGCTACGCGAACCCTCTGCAGTTCGAATAAATATTACGTCATCTCATAATTTTTGAGACACTTACATGTATTGTTGTAAAAATCTTTTGATAAGTATTGAAGCTTTCCAAGATGTCCTGCAACCCAGCACACAAGCTCGCCTATCCGACAGGCTAGCCATCTCGTTTGCTTGTTGCTTTCTTTAGCTAGGATTCCAATTTCTTTGAAACCTACTTCTGAGCCTCTTCGTGACTTCAGATTAGGATCTTCCACGCGCCAAGCTATATGGAGGACTAACCAGAAGATAGCTGAGGGCACGCTCTACGGTACTCGGTGGTTACCTCTACTCAGGGTTCCCTCCTTTTATTTGAAGATGATCCACACTCCAACCACCCCGTGACTGAACAATCTCGATGCTCTATCCGGCGCCAATAAAAACTTGAAAAAGAATCTGAACAAATTGAGCGCTATTTGCGGTGGTTTGGTGTGGCTAAGCGAAAGTACTGAGACAATTCGATGAAGTTCCTGGTTTGCAAATATAGATTCCGTCTCCTACATGCTTTAAGCCCGAATCAGCTTTAAACCCGGTCTGACATTGCCTTGTTCCTGTTGGTTTCTAATAGTTCCTTCAACGACCATCCAGAGCGAAAATCCAACACCCTCTGAATTCTAATTCTGAATTGTTAAGAACGTGTGTGGGCTTTGCCGCTACGGAAACCGACAGCGCTAAGGAAGCGAAGATACCATTGTCATATGATAAGGTAATCGTCAACCCAGTCTGATTAGCCGACGCCTCTGAATTTAAAGCAAAACAAGCAAAATCCTTCTCTTGAGGTCGTTTGACTCCACCTTGCGTAAAGAAATTCCTGGAAAATTGGAGACTTTTGGACTGTGCGGGTTTCTTCACCTGTTGCCTTCAGCCTATCTTGTGCCAACGAACGAGGCATCGCTTCCCTCTCTAGTTCACCTTTTGAAAAGAAATCTTACTTCGATCAACATAATGTATAAAATGTTTACTATGTTGTATAAATACATCAGAGAAATAAAAAAAAAGTAATTGAATCGAAATACGTCCAAAGTGTTTCAAAAATTATGAGCCGACCTACAATACTGATACTAATTTTTGTTCAATCGACGGTTTGCGACGGGTAAAAACCGTCGCAAACCGTCGCCTCGCCATAACTCTTGAAGAAATGGTTCACGCGATTTGAAAGTTATACCAGCTAATAGCTCTGCTCGAGATTTACAAGATGCTATATTTCAATTTTCGAAATATTTCAATTTTTTTCTAGGATTGCAGTAGTGGTGGGCCCATTATTGCATTCACACTTTAGAGAGATGCTTTGATAGAAACCTGAGAAGATAGCGAGTAAATCTTTAACCGGGGGTATAGTGCATTTACTTCTCTGTAGGAATTTAGGTATAATATTGTCGGCAGTTGCGTTATTTCGTGGCTTGAACCCCCAACCATCACTGTCGTCGTTTTGTATAATGATCAAGTTTTTTGCTGATCAAAAGGACCTTGGAATCTGAATATCACTGCGTTCGATTTCCCACGAAATAATCTACCGATGGTATACAACCACAGTGTTGCCACGAATTGTAATTTTTCATATTTTATCCCATCATGGCATCGTCTTTTCCAGCCCTCGCGGCAGTGTGATCTCACAGTGACCTCGCGCGCCGTGTTACCGCGTCTCTCTCAATTGACTATTTATTAATTACTACTTAAGCTCAATTATCATTCAAAAAGGTAAACAGCTGATATTCAAGTCATCAAATTTTTTTCCCTCGACAACTCCAGAGCTAATCTACTGAACTCGCACTGATAGAAGGCTGGCTAGACTAGACGGCGTGCGGGGATTACTCGATCCCTGGTCGTCAAGTGGGAAACGCCCTTTAGCACTCGTCAGCTTGCATATAGACCAATTAAGATTAAAATGACGGAGCAGTGATGGGTTGGGTACACACGCTAAGGAATCAACTCGGATCAAATATTTTACCTACTTCCTACAGAGAAGTAAATGTGGTCTACGCCGGTGGATTTCCTCGCTATCTTCTCAGGTTTCCACAAAGCATCTCCTCTAAAAGGTAGGGAATTTCATATTGGCCTACACTATTACAATCCTAGATGAAGCTCATTCGAAAATTGAAATATAGCATCTTGTAAATCTCGAGCAGAGCTATCAGCTGGTGTACTTTTCAAATCGCGTGAACCATTTCTTCAAGAGTTATGGCGAGGCGACGGTTTGCGACGGTTTTTACCCGTCGCAAACCGTCGATTGAACAAAAATTAGTTATCAGTATTGTATATAATATACTTTTGCGAGGAATTCAATCTCCTCGTATTCTTCCAGAATATCTTAGATCTTTTCCATCACTGATGTCACAGACGATGTCGTCGGTAACATTGGAGGCTCTCGCTCGTCATCAACAGAGACACGATGGGAGACTAAGACATCGAGACGAGGATCAGAGATTGCGGCTAGTTCTGTAAAGCCCCCCCCCCCTCGACGACACCGGTTCCACGCATATTTCTCATTTTCTCCTTGTCTACGAGCACGATAAGTAGTAGAATACTATATCGGACAAGTTTACTACCAAATGACTGGCCCAGGACGATAGCACACCGTTTGGCCTGGGGAGATGCGATACGGGATTTGATGGAGGTGGCCTGGTAAGAGGTTCCCCTTATTACTGCACCCATCATCTGCATCCATTATCCGCTCACAAAGGGTATTGTGTCGAATATTTGAGACATTTTTACTGGTGATTTGAAGACTTGGTGCTGATTAACGGTCCACCAAAATTTAAAGGCACGAGTCGGGATTGAATTGATGCTTTATTTTGTTCAAACATTAGGCAAGGGGTGCAATGAGGAACATTAGTGAGGAGAAAAAGCAAAAAGCACCATAGAAAACACTAAATTTCCCTTAGGAGGCCGGCCGTAGTACGACGGAGAGACACAGCGCTGCGAGGAGAGGGAGAACGCGAGATAGTACGTCATACGCGAGAGGACGCAGAGACCACGTATGCCGTGGTGGATTACGCTGGCAGCGCGGGCAGCGCGGCGGGCAAGGCCTTAGCGCCATTGCCGCGCACTTTTGGGTCGCGATAGTGTCGCGCCCTCAGTGCTTGGGGAGCCCACTATCGCACCCTGGGAAGAACTTCTGCTGGTTGCCTAATCCTGATGGCTTTAAAATGGCGTAGTACATCGTGTCGTGCGTTTACTTACATGTGCCGCGTGAAAAATGTCGAATGTAACCGTTGTTATTTGAATAAAGTACAACATTTTTGACTGTTAAATGTTTTGGCGACATGGCTGTGGTTTTTTTGCAGTGTAAAAACTCGTTGGTGATGGTGAATTATGTTTGAAAATGATTCCAGAACTTCAGTCGAGACGGCTATGCAGCAAAACGTTGAGTGGGGATTTCCTGAAGATTTCTATCGTGGCAAGTCAGCAAAGCGTGTCCTTCCATCCACAGGTTGCCGCCGTTGATAAAAGTCTTGTAACATTATATTCCTGAAGTGTCCCTCTCGTCAAGTTCCGTGCCGATCAACATTTCAGATCACATTGCCAACTTGCACTATACTGAAGGGAGGTTGAGGTGGCTTTCATGAGGTCAGCGGCTGGTCTAGCTCTTCGGAACCAGGTGGAACTTTTAATATGGGAAGTACTCTGCTAATATCCAAATAATCCTAGAATTCTAGCACATTCGCCCAGCACTCCTCATTATGAAGGAACAGACTCATCCCTGACAGGTAGCTCGGACGCACATTCCACAACCAACCCTGCAGAAGTTGAACCAGCTGGGCTACGGAATTAGTGCTGCTACTGTCTTACTTGCCTATTATGTGTCACTTTCTTGATAACTTGAATAGCTTCCTCAACGAGTTATGGTTCAAAACCCAACATGATGCTGAACCGAGCTTCGCCGAATTCATTGCCTCCAAAATTCCAGCATTCTGTGGAGCCAGTCTGAGTCAACCCGTTGTCTATTGCCAGGGGCTCAAGGATTCTGACAGTGCTTATTTCAATTGAAAAAGATCTGTATGAGCCAAGATACATGCATTTAAATTTTAGAGTCGAAAACGCAAGAACTTTCTTCACGACCTAATATATACGTGGTGCAGAAAGTCTTCATGGCGTTTAGTGATAGATTGGGACGTGCTCTATAACAGCAAGTTGGGAGCAGTCGGTTTGAGTTTAGCGAAAGTGTGATTAATGCTGTCTAAAATGTGGAGCGAAGTGTCTCTTTTTCTGGCCACTCCTACGAGGGTTTGCGCCCTCTCGCTTACGACGTACTGTCTCACGTTTTGCCTCGTCTCGCAGCTCTGTGGACGACTCTCTCACATTTGCCTCTCCTCGCAGCTCTGTGTCTTTTCACAAGACCACGGCCGACCTTCCAGTGCCTTTTATAGTGCTTTTCCCCTTTTTCTCCAACCACAGCCAAGTACAGCCCCGCAGGTCTTGGCTATATCCTAACTTTTGCAGTGTTGAAAAAGGTGGATGGGTAGTGCCGCGGCCATTTTCTCGACGCCATGATCATTCCGGTCGGAAAACCTTCTGTTATAATCCGAACTTGACATCAAACGATTACTTGAATGGCAATAGAAAGATGTGCTGGCTTATGCAGGAGTGATGTCTTATCAGTACGGTAAAACTGAAAACGACACACCATACATGCTTGTCCTTTTCCCAATCCTTTCTCAGGGGTTTCTTCATATTGTTCAGAAAGTAATGCGGGCTTTTGACTCTATTTTCAAAGATACGTATCATAATTCTCCGATCTCTTAAGGACAATCATCTTACTTGGGGAGGAGGTTTTATTCAAATCAAAAACTACTGAAAGTTACTGATTTTTCTCAGCATGTTGCACACTTAGGTGTTCCATCAGCCTGAACATCAGCACTGCTGGAAGCAGTGAAAATAACCTCACTCTTTGAACGTCTCACTCAAATTTGTCGTCTGAAAAAGGTGGTATTGGTGGAACAGGGATCCAGTGAGTACGGGGTGTGAAGCAGTTCACGTCATTGGGCTAAATTAATCTTATAGAGCCTTGTGGTACATCACTTCGCAGAAGTCTTTGAAAGCATCAACATCATCCTCATCTTGTTGAACTCTGGCTACGGAGAATTTTCAATGCTTTATCACCGCTCAAAGTATCGCAGCTCAAATGACGAAGGGATTGTTTTTTACCCGGGGGTGCCAAAAAAAGTGTCACTTTCACTCACATTCAAAACAGAATTAATTACACTTTGCCAAAACCAAACCGAATGAGCTCAATTGCATATTGAAGAGCACATTCTATTCTATCAAAAAATTGCATAGGGGCTTTCTACACCGACGACATCAGAAGATTTTCCCACGGAAACATGGTTCGCGGTACGAGCTCAACGAGGTCGTCGAGAAACCATAGACGATTACGACGTCTCTGAAACGCTGGTCAAAAGCCATTTGCATAGTCAGAGCTAGTGTCCCTAAGAAGCCATTCACCAGTTATCCGATTGAAGAAATTATGTAGCAGCTTCAGAATGGAGCGATTATGGTAGGCCTCCTTGAGCTCGACGGTGATGACAGATGACGTCATATTCTGGAGACGGTGAAGCAGCGAAGGTGGGCCTGATTCTGCTTATGGGGGACATCTAAGGAATATTCGCCGTATAACTCCCAATAACAGCGGCATCCTTTGCGACGAAAAGTTTGATGATATGCGCCATGGGCAAAGTGACTTTTTTTGCCCCCCCCCCCTGTATACGTACGTATACGTCGTCAGGAGTCCACTTTTGCCACGAATGACAACGTATTCCGAGAGCGCTAGCTTTTTTTGCCATTGCAAAGCGGAAACGACAGCATGGGAAGGTGGTTCATTATCGGCAGCCGCACAAGGATCCAGTGCCATGATTATGATTATGACGTTCGTTGTTGGCGCGGATGCAATCTGGTGTCGCTGCGACGCCACTTCGGTGCCGATTTGGTGCCGTTTTAGTGTCACAAATTCCATCACCAGAGTTTTGTGGTCAAAGCTATTTGTAAGGGTGGTTCTAATCATGAACATGACATCCAGTCTTGGCGCTGACGTCATTTTGCGCAAATTCTGGAACGCCAACTCAGAGTGCAAACGTTTGTCACTGCAAGGGATTGGAACCACGGTCCACTTCATCACCCTTTTTTGGCACTTCAGGAAGAGGCCGTTAGGAAAAACAACCATGGTTCTGTGGTTCCCACATCTTAATCCTCATGCAAGAGACCATCCTGAAAAAGCATGGCACGCCCTGAGCGACGTTCCTGGTTAGGTCAACAGTGAGCAGAGGAACGGTAGCCTGCTTGGGAAGGGATGGAATCGCGACTGGCGCTGAATATCGCCGGATGTCGTGCGCATGGCGTATCCCTCAGCAACTCCCATTGAAACATTGCTCTTCACTACCTGCTTCGTGCATAGAAAGCGTGGGTTGAGGGACATACTCAAGACTAATTGAAAGTCAGTTCAGCATATTTCAGACAGAGAGACCTTGTACCTTCAAAGTAGCCTTCAATTTCGCTCGGAGCCATCCTGGAGAAAGCTGTTTTCGTTGGAACGTTTTAGCTCGACGGGAAGGAACTCCATGCAGTCAGTACTCGGGCCAAAATTCTCAGAATTTTTTTTTCGACAAAATTCTCTGGCTCTTTTTAAAGAAATAGAAATTTCCCCAAATCATCCCAATTAAGATATTGTATACTGTTTGACGTACCACTCTCTCACTTGAAAGTGGGAAAGAGAGCAGGAGCTCGCACTTGCACGAAATCCTCTTGAGTAACTCTGCCTTAGGAGCACTCCAATTTCCAGTAGATAAGCCTGCGCCGATATCACGTAAAAACACCTCCGCTCGTGCAGTGTAATTTTGTACACCTTAGAAACTACCGTAAATTTGCCTATAGAGGTAATTCGATGCCCTGATTACGAAAATGACTTTCATTTTTAGCGGTGGCGCCATCTGGCGCCAGTTGGCGTCACCTTGTCACGACACTGTTTTCACCAAATTTGGTGTAAACTAGGGGTTATTTGGTGTCCTGATTACGAATATGACATTCATTCTCGGCGCTGGCGCTATTTGGCGCCTATTTTCTGCTCGTCTGCGCTCTCCAACCGAGAAATATGCGTTGAACAACGTTAATGCCAAAAACGAATGTCATATTCGTAATCAGGGCACCAAATAACCCCTATACAGAAGTTTACACCGATTTTGGTGAAAACAAGGGTCGTGACAAGGTGACGCCAACTGGCGCCAAGATGGCGCCACCACTGGAAATGAATGTGATTTTCGTTAAATAGTTCTACGGGCAAGTTACGGTTGCCTCTAGAAGTACGCAAGTGCACTGCACCAGCGGTGTTTTTACGGTTACAAGGCTTCTGTCAACCAGGGGGTGAGAGTGTAGAAGGAAAAGCAGACGTTCTTTGTGGTAGTGGGACTAAGCCTTTTGAAGGAGGTAAAGAAAGCGGAGATTCTGTAATAGTGTGCTTGTGTGAGAGCTCCCAGACAGCACAACAAAACGCTGAATTGCCTAGCCTCACGGTTGACAGATGTCCGGAGACCGTGTTTTTACGTGATATCAGAGCGGGTTTTTTAAAGGGAATTGAGATAACTTCGTATAATGT
>MU871100.1:8196-21692 GCA_036418205.1 Ostertagia ostertagi
AGTAGAAGTCGAATGTGGACCGCTTTCCAAAAGAAAACGCATGTGCCGTTTTGACATCAGTGTACTAAAAAAAGGATATGAGAGGAGAGTCACCCACTTGAAGCAAATGGCGATAGCGCTCCAAAAGGGAGGAGCGTTAGTGGAATGGTCCGCAGACGACGCTGAAGGTGGAGTTGGAGGTGAGCCACGTCTGATGAATAGCGACAAAAAGAAAGCGATCGTCGTTAGTATCGCCATACTGGTGTTCTTAAAATAGCAGGTTGATGTTCGCTTATGGTTAGTAAGCATGCACCTCTATTGTGTAGAAGCAGTCAAGTGTAACTGTTCTTCATCCGACTGTTGCGCTTTGAAAAGCATGTTAAACTGAGGAGTAAGTGTGCATACATATATTCCAAGAAATCGAATGGATTATCCCTTGAGTTACTCTTCCCAGCCTTATAGGCACTCTTATACAGATTGCTAAGAAGTGAAAGAAGAAAACCCATTCCATCAAACCGGTTTGTCGATATATATTGCTGGACTTTTGGATTTATACTTGACGCCCATCAAAGGAAGCATAGGGGACTCACATATCCCTTGGAAAAAATGTGCCCTGCATTAACTGAAACATCGCACCAGAGGTTACACATCCATCAGGAACTTTGTGAGCCTTCCCGCATTTCAGATCCATTGCCCTGGATGCTGCAGTCATGAAGTCATCCATTCACAAAAATCCCTCTGGCGTGACAGGAACTTTGGACGATAAACCAAGTCGGATGAAGAACCGCTTGGAAACAAGAAACGCCAAGCACACCCGAGCTAAGGGTGAACCCCATAGCTCACGTGTGCTTCGCCCTTCGATAGAGTGCCTTGTACGGCCACCTCCCCATGATCGCTACGACCTCGTTGACGGTGTCAAACGGTGGTGGGTGTCGTTATTTTTTGCGACCACTATTGTTTGGCCTTATTCCAGGACCACAATTATCCGTATTTTCTATCTTCTTTTCATTTCTAGCTTCCTGGTGGTATTATTACTAAGAAAGCATCCGATCTTCGTAGAATTAGAGTGAGCTGTCAAAAGGGGAAGGGAAAGGAGGTGGGGGTAGGGGGGGGCTGAGTGTGACTTCTTTCACCTCTCGTCCTGTTATCTTCCTTGATAGTGAAATATGTCATTACAGAAGACGTAGCGGGTAATGTGAACCGGAGAGTATGCCGGAGCATGAATCGCCAAAATAAGATGGAGACAACAACGCAGTCTTAAAAAGCTACTAACAGACAAACAGGCTGCACTCTACCCCTTAAAGCAAGAATATTTAAAGGCACGGGTCGCGATCAATAGGTGTGCTATTTTGCTTGGTAATCAGGCAATAACTGCGGAGAGGATTCTCAGTGGGCGAGAAAAAGCAAAAAGCACAATGGAAAACATTGAATTTTTAGGTGAGAAGTCGACCGTAATAAGACGGATGGAAAAACGCGAGAGGGCGCTGACGCCACCTACCCGTTAATATGATTGATAGTCGCAGCGGCAAAGTAATGGCAATAGCTCCCTTGCCGCGCAGTTTCGAGGAGCGACAGTACCACCACTCCTATGATTAGGGTCCTACTACCTCAATCAGGGAGAGAAATCCTTCGAAGACTTTATCGCGACCCGCGCCTCAGAACTTCACATTTCTCACATCAATTCAGCAAGAAGCGAGCTATAGGAAGGCCTTTAAGCGCTCATTTATCGATACTCCTCGGTATACGAAAAGTTTAGTATTCTACAAAAATGCTATTCATCAAGCGCAAGAATGAAACCTTTTTGCTTGAATATGCACCCTAGTATAAGTATTGTAGATGTAAAGCGGCGCGTGGGGATAGAGTTGGTGTGGTATTTTATTCAAAATTTGACAAGAATTGTTAAGGAACGTCAGTAAGAAAAACCAAGAAGCGCCTTAGAAAGTACTGAAATATCCCTTGTGAGGTCGGCCATGGAACGACGGAGACACAGCGATGCGAGAAGAGGGAAAGCGGGAGAGCACGTGGTAAACGAGAGGTATGCTGCGATTGATAAGGATGGCAGCACGGCAGCACACAAGGCAAGGCCTTAGCGCCGTTGCCTCGCACTTTTGAGTCGCGACAGTGTCGCGCTTCTGCGCTTGAGACCCTCTTTCTTACTTTAGGAGGGATTACTTTTTGACGCCTAATCCCGACCAGTGGCTTTAGGTAACACTTACCCGTAGAGTTCGTAGCCTTGTTCAGTAATGATGTCGGACATTATCACCATGAAGCCCCATAACTCAGCAAACGCCAGTCCAAACGTAAACATCTGGATAACAAACTGTTTGTTCCTGCAAAAAAAAACTTGTGAAAGAAATATTCAATTGCACTCAAGCAATGGAAGTAGGTGATGCAATGGTTGGAAGCTTTGCTCACTGCCTGCACTAACCCAGCTTAGAGCAAACAAACCTTTATATTCTCTGGAAGTGCAATACCTAAGCAGTGGAATAAAAACAGTAATTAACATAAAAGGGCAGAGGAATTTTCGGTGAGACATAGTAGAAGTCGAATGTGGACCGCTTTCCAAAAGAAAACGCATGTGCCGTTTTGACATCAGTGTACTAAAAAAAGGATATGAGAGGAGAGTCACCCACTTGAAGCAAATGGCGATAGCGCTCCAAAAGGGAGGAGCGTTAGTGGAATGGTCCGCAGACGACGCTGAAGGTGGAGTTGGAGGTGAGCCACGTCTGATGAATAGCGACAAAAAGAAAGCGATCGTCGTTAGTATCGCCATACTGGTGTTCTTAAAATAGCAGGTTGAATGTTCGCTTATGGTTGTTAAGCATGCACCTCTATGTGAGTAGAAGCAGTCAAGTGTAACTGCTCTTCATCCGACCGTTGCGCTTTGAAAAGCATGTTAACACATTGACGACATTGAGACGCGGTAACGCGTCTCACTTTGCGCACCTCGTTGGACATTGAGACGCGTTACCGCGTCTCACCCTTATCATCCCTTTTTCTAGGGCATGCGCAGCTTTTTCCCGAATTGTTTGTCTCTCTTCTATGGATTAGAACATAACATTATTGTGAACGACATAGGTCATTGTTTGTTCAAATATGCTCCAGTTTAGAAGAAGTTTTCCAAGCTCACCGAAACCGGCGGCTTGGTTCATTAATAGTTTTCATGCTATTCTCATGAACACGTCAATAAAAAAGGGTAGTGAAAGTAAATGCAAATCTAAAGAGACAGAAAAATACATGTTTCACTTGGTATAACCACATCAAAAGAGCTTTTGGCATCCACTACAGATAAAATGACTAAAATTTCCTTTTTCATTACCATTACATGTTCTTTAATCGGAACTTCGTCACTATATACTCTATTACCTTCTACGCATTGACTGTTACTGAGATGTTTTTGTACCACTGGTGCTTTAAAAAGTTATCAATAAAAATTCACGGATCCGAGGTGCGGCGGTCGCACTCGCAAAATCGGCCCGGTCCCACACGGCCAAAAAAGCCAAAACGCGCGCGGTCGTCAATGTGTAAATGAGGAGTAAGTGTGCGACAAAGAGGGGGGGCCAAAGAAAAAAAGCATTTCCCTCCACTTCCAGAGATTTAACACAGTTGTCTGCGTTTTTACTCAACTCAGACCGAACGGTTCCAACTTATTATTAAAGAGTGCATTCCATTCTATAAGAAAATCTTCATAGTGGCCACGTACGTGGACGGCATCAGAAGAATTAGCCCTGGAAACATGGTGCACTGGTCGATCTCAATGGGGTCTTCGAAGGATCGTGTACCATAACGACCCTTACTGGAAAGCTAGTTCCGAGGGGATTTGCACAGTGGTAGCTAATGCCTCTAGAAAACTATCCAACATTAAATCGATTCACGAAATTGCGTAAGAGCTTCAGGCTGAAGCTCTTACGGTAGACCTCCTTGAGCCTGACGACGGTGACAGATGACGTCATATTCTGAAGACGGTGAGGGCAGTGAAGGAGAGCCTGCGTACACTAATAGAGGAACACTTAGGGAATACTCTGCTGAGGAACTCCCGTCAACGACAGCAATCTCTGCGAAGAAAAAAGAGCCGAAGTCCGACATAGGCAAAATGTCTTTTTTTTGGCCCCCCCCTGTATTCAAAATCAGAATGATTAATCTGAGTTACTCTTCCCAGCCTTATACTTATAGGCACTCTTATACAGATTGCTAAGAAGTGAAAGAAGAAAACTCATTCCATCAAACCTGTCTGTCGATATATATTGGGCTTTTGGATTTATACTTGACGCCCATCAAAGGAAGCAAAGGGGACTCACATATCCCTTGGAAAAAATGTGTGCCCTGCATTAACTGAAACATCGCACACAGAAGTATACACATCCATCAGGAACTTTGTGAGCTTCCCGCATTTCAGATCCATTGCCCTGGATGCTGCAGTCATGAAGTCATCCATTCACAAAAATCCCTCTGGAGTGACAGGAACTTTGGACGATAAACCAAGTCGGATGAAGAACCGCTTGGAAACAAGAAACGCCAAGCACACCCGAGCTAAGGGTGAACCCCATAGCTCACGTGTGCTTCGCCCTTCGATAGAGTGCCTTTATCGCCACGCTCCCCATAACTGCTACGGACTCTCGTGACGTGTCCAAACGTGGTGGTGTCGTTATTTTTGCGACACGTAGTATTGTTTGGCCTTATTCCAGGACCACAATTATCCGTATTTTCTATATTCTTTTCATTTCTAGCTTCCTGGTGTTATTATTACTAAGAAAGCATCCGATCTTCGTAGAAGCCATGAGCATACAGGCATCTGTTTCAGAGTCCCTCACCGTTTCAGGTAAATCGGAAGTCTCACGCGAGTATTCGCACTCATCTCTATGAATATACAGAGGAAGGCAAAAAAAAGAAGTCACCTTCATTTCACATTCAGAGCAAATTAATTACACTTTGCCAGAACCAAACCGAATGACTCAACTACGTATTGAAGAGCACATTCTATTCTATCAAAAAATTACATAGGGCTTTCTACACCGACATCAGAAGATTTTCCCACGGAAACATGGTGCACGGTACGAGCTCAACGAGGTCGTCGAGAAACCATAGACGATTACGACGTCTCTGAAACGCTGGTCAAAAGCCATCTTGCATAGTCAGAGCTAGTGTCCCTAAGAAGCCATTCACCAGTTATCCGATTGAAGAAATTATGTAGCAGCTTCAGAATGGAGCGATTATGGTAGGCCTCCTTGAGCTCGACGGTGATGACAGATGACGTCATATTCTGGAGACGGTGAAGCAGCGAAGGTGGGCCTGATTCTGCTTATGGGGGGACATCTAAGGAATAATTCGCCGTATAACTCCCAATAACAGCGGCATCCTTTGCGACGAAAAGTTTGATGATATGCGCCATGGGCAAAGTGACTCTTTTTTGCCCCCCCCTGTATATCACAAATACTGTATGCGATGCTCAGAACACTCGGATCTACTTCATCTGAGCAAGGCAGGACCATCAAGCGTCATCTGCGAGTCATCTTTCATGTCACTGCTGTCGCCACTGCTATCGAGTTCAATAGAAATGATGAGGTAAGCTGATGTTGGCAAACGGTAAAGAGACGTCTGATTAGTTGTGGAAGACATCCTGCCAAAAATTGGCTCAACAAACCGGGGAGCCAGAGTGACTTCTGCACGCCACCGCATCGCATGGCCTTTGATGACTCGAGCAAGGTCCTTTTCAGAGGTGTAAACGTGTCTTCTTTGTTTGGAAGTAATAGTAAGTAACTACGACTATTTCTCTGCGGAGGGTGCAACATGATATTCATAAAGCTCGCAGTAAAGCATGGCTCAAGACCTGTGATGGTCCCAGGAACTTGTAGCTGGAAGAAAGTCTCCTTATTGCATAAATTGTCGGTGAAATGACGGGGCAGAACTACCGAGAACAACAGAACTAACTCTACCAATTTCTCACAGCTTAGCTTATACATCCCTCATCGATTACCTGGCCACCTTAGCCGTACTTCGGCTTCAGCGGAGCTACACTTCTGATTTGTATTATGTGGAACTGGAATAATGTCCATGCTCTGTGGTTTACCTGTAAAAATTACCTGTTACAGAAACGCGGATGGGAACTGCGCAAGCAATTTTCATTTTTGCTAAACTTCACTTTTTCATGACATTGAGCAGATTGATATGACGAGAGTGGTTGCTCATGAGTACTTGATCAGGAGCAAGCTTGCAGGTTATAGACCTTTCGACAATATGAAGTAAAAGCTCGATGGCTGACCAAAGATTTGAAGAGATTGTGGTAATTGATTTTCAGATTTCGTTCAAATCCAATATACGCAATTACGGACTATAGGTAGCGAACACTTGACTTTTTTGCTAAAACAATTGCCGTAATCATCAAACTGGAACATATGCCATGATGGAACGGTGGAACTTTTGACGCCGCACTGAAATACAATGACGGTGTGATGGTGCCCAGAACGACGCCAAATGGATTTGCTGAAATCTTCTCTTTGAGACAGCAAAATGATGTGTGAAACGAACGTAAACACAAAGCGACAAAGTGGCCCCAACCGAAGATCTCCCGTGGATCTGACTCCACTAAAATGCTTCACTGATTCTCATAAGAAGCAGGATGTATTAGGACACAGATAGAATGGGCTGACTGCCGCCGAGAATTCTTTTTTCATCATGCTTACCGATAAATGTGAGCACATTTGCAAGGGATCGTTGTCGATCTGGAAACCATGTTTCGGCGATTTTTGATGGCAGGACCAAGAAGAACGCTTGGGCGGAATGCCGCAATGATTGAACCTTGAAAAGAAATGGGGGCTTCGAGGATAGGCAAAATTAAAGCACTGTTTATTTCACAAGAATGCTGGGTTGTGAACAAAACTTTCGCCCCAGGCGGGACTAGAACCCGCACCTCTCGCTTTCCGGGCAAGTGCGCTACCAGTTACGCTACCGGGGCACCATTTCATCCCAACTCAGCTTTCATGGGCTATGGTAGTATACCATGAAAAGCTGAGTTGGGATGAAATGGTGCCCCGGTAGCGTAACTGGTAGCGCACTTGCCCGGAAAGCGAGAGGTGCGGGTTCTAGTCCCGCCTGGGGCGAAAGTTTTGTTCACAACCCAGCATTCTTGTGAAACATTCGCAAGGCGAACTGCGGCCAAAAACAGCAGTTAACAAACAAAACAAGTCAACACTGATGTTTGTGTGCGAAAGTGAGGCGGAAATGTCCAGCTAATCAATCTGCATTCTGAATATCTGTTATGCCTCCTGTAAGCAACCGGTCGCTTACTATCACAGAATAGTATTCATTCTCACTTCGTGGAATAGCATTTCATTAAGCGAAATCTAGAGCTTGGCTATAAATGACATAGGAATTGCGCAACGAAGATTACAATGCTTGCTAATAGTTAGGCTGCTCTGTATTTGCCGTTGAACAAGAAGTAGGTTTAAGGCAGACGGTACGATAAATTGGTCGCTCATCGGGTATGGAAGTAGAGTCCCTGAGAGGTTAGTTTCCACGCTGGGCGAGTCTCATCGGTGCTAACGTCATCGACGTAAACGCTCTGCTGCGCCTCTGCAGAATGACTAGAGTCCGACTCACGTTTAGACGACTGCTCAAACTATTCAAACGCGCGGGTGCACTTCGTTCATGGAGTGGGGGAAGATCGCAAATCCAGTCGAGTCGAGCGCGTACTGTAATGATTTCGCGTCAAGTTGAATAGAATGTACCAGTGTGCGTCCTACATCGCACACCACGCGCTGCGACTCGTCCGCTGACTCTGCCTTCTTGCCGCGCGACGGGCCTCCTGTCAAGTACTCGGAAGTTACTGCTTAAAATCCTAGTAGAAAAAAGTGCGAACGTGTGATTTTTCGAGAAGCAACTTCGAGAAAGTCAAACATTAGTAAAACTCACATCCCACTTTCTCGCGGCACTAAATGTTTGCTATAAAAACGAGGAATGAGGAAGTTATAATATATGTAATCCCGAGAACTCGCGTTTTCAATAAAAGTGACAGACAAAACCCTCCACGAAGTGAGACAAAACCCTCCACGGATGTGATTTTTCAAAAAATGATCTTTGAGGAATAATCAATGCTCGTTAGCGAGAGCGATTTCTGTATTTTCCTACCATTTCGAAAGTTTGCCACAGAAATGAAAAAGAAGAAAGTTATGGTCAACAAAAACCCAAAAATCCGCATTCGCCCAAAAAAAGGACGAACGGGGAAGTTTTGAACAAAGTGAACGATCGAAAAACACTTGATATCCTCTGAGTAAAAATTATACGGCTATCAGTTATTTTTCGGATAGCCGTAAAGTTTCTACTCAGAAGATATCAAAGATGGATGCGCGCATTCTTCAGGAATTTGGTTCTCCACTTCGTAGCAGGCATTTTCCGCCATATGAGGTTATTTTAGTGTTTTTGGAATGGACGCCATCTGTATCCCAAATCTACCTATTAATAGAAAAGTTTATGATTTTTAGAAAGATATGTCTCTTTGAAATATCTTTTCTGACTGCGTCCCATTCTCTGACTCTCTAATGAAGGGAATGCGCTCGTAAGCTAACGCTACGACGCAACTGCCGCCTTTCAAGGATCATAACTTATTGTTGATGTACTTGTCCACTAACAAAACAACAACAGGGGTCGTAACGGCACCCCTTTGGGAAGAGACGCGACGGTCGACCCTGGTCCGACGCCAAGAACCAGCGGGGTAGCCAATCGCTGGGAGTTTACAGCAGGATCTAGAGTAAGCATCAACAACGAAATAAGACGTATCTACCCCAGTAATGAATGTTACCATGCACAACTCTTCTATGTATGCACGGCCTATGAAGAGATGAGATGTGATTGCTCTTGCAACGCATGCGTGATGAACTTGAACAGAAGCTCACATGATCAAATTTTCTCGACACTGTATTTCACCATGATCACATGATCATGGTGAAATACAGTGTCGAGAAGGTTCTTTGCAATAACTGGCGCGCCTCATGTGAAAAGTTTGACCAAGACTATGTAGGGTCAATCGATTTTTATAAAGCTGGAAATGCACGAATGGGTGGTTATGAACTGTTACGAGGCTTGTAGCGGGTGCAGCTCTTTCAGCCAAAGCGGAATTCTTACAACGGACTTCTCAGCAAGGTGTCAAAATCCACTAAAAACGTTAACGCATGCCCTAAAAATGTTGCAGTTGACGTCTGTTTGTACATACAGTGCGTTTCAAAAGTATAAAGCCACCCTTGAATGAAGCTGTTCCAAGTTAGAATGAAGGTTCCGTGATTTGATGAATAGTTTATCGAATTCAGCACGCTCTGAAACTATAGTAAACTTTGTTGTACAAACCACTATAAGCTAGAAACGGTTCCATAAGAAAATTTGAAAAACTCCCCTGTTTCAAAAGTATAAAGCCACCCCGGGCGAGTAGGCAACAGCGGTAAAAATTTTTGTTCCTGTTAACTCATTTGGAGTTCTTTGGCCATAATTAGCACAAACACATTACGTCTTCAATATATCTCGTGGATCTACGTTTTCTTTGGAAGAGCAAGTTCGTGCGAGGACGTTACATCGAGCTGCCCATTCAAATCGCTCCATTGCTGCTCAACTTGGACGTTCTCAAAGCTGTATCGACATTTCTTTTGAGGAATCCAGCTTATCATGAAAGGAAAGATCCCTGAAAGGTCACGTGTTCTGCTTGAGTATTATATCCGCCATATTAAACGATCCCTTTCCAATTCTACTGCGACCATCAGTCAGATCCGATACGAGCTCTCCCTTTTTGCTTCGAAAAGTTCCATCTGGAGGGTCGCTAACTCTGCTCCAAATATCGTGCGACAATCCATGATGAAGACTCCACGTCCGGAACAGCATCACAAAGCACCTCGTCTCGAACTCGCCCGGAGGAACATGCGAACGAGTTGGGGTTCGGTAGGTGATTCTACGGGGGTAGGGAGACACTTTCATCATGACGTTTAGTTAATGGCTTGTAGTGTTCAGTTCATTTTCTGTGGTTGAAAGAACTTCAACTTAGACGGGCCGGATGGTCATCACAGATTCTGGAGAGATTTTAGCAAAGATCCGCTGGTATTTAGCAGGAGAAACTTCGGTGGTGGCGCATAGATGGTCTGAGCTGCATTCTACAGCGATGCTGTGCTCCCTCTGTCTTTCGTCTCGTGTCAAATGGACCCCAGTGAGAATCAGGATGCTTTTCTTAATGATCTTCTCTCGTTTCTGTGTGGAAGTCGTCGGCAAAACTTCATCTTTATGCACGATTACGCCACCATCCATCGCAGCCGGTCCACTCAACACCGGGTTTACGTCAACAAAATCAGTGTACTGGAATGGCCTGCTAGCAGCCTAGATCCAAATCCAATAAAAAACACCTGGGGTATCATTGTCCGACAGATATACGCGTATGGAAAGCAGTACAGTAACGTGGGAGACCTCAGACAGCCATCGAGACGTTTTCCTACCACCTGAATCCCGCTATACTTCTGAAGCTCACGGATAGTATGCCAAATGGTCTATTAAATCTCACTTCTAAAAAAGGAAGTCACGCTAGTTACTAATATTTACGATGTTCACTTTTTCTCTGGAAAAATAGAGTTATGTTGCAAGTGGCTTTATACTTTTGAAACAGGGGATATTTGGAAATCTTCTTATAAAAATGTATGTGAATCATTTTGTTTCCTGAAATAAAGAGAACAATGGTTTCCAAACACGCTGAATTCAATAAAGTTTATGGCAAGCCATGAAATACTCACCTTAACTCGGAAAGTTAGTTTTCATGGGTGGCTTTATACTTTTGAAACGCACTGTATATATGTTACGTTTTACTGTATTAATCGTGCCATGTACTGTATTACTCATGCCATGTATTCAGTGCTGTAATTTGAAGTGCCTTTATTCACTTCCTCATTGTAGCCTTATTCGTCTCGGGTCGGTAACGATCGATAGGGGGTCGGTCAGTATTGATCGCGGAGGGGTGCCTTGGGCAGATTGTCTGCCCCTCGCGATTCATGTAGTCCGCTTCGCGCGCTGTTTTCAAAATCATCAATCAATGGAAGGCGCGAAGCGGAGGGAGCACTGGAGGCAAGCTACCGGTTAGCCAGTCTTAGTCTCGACCGTTGTAGGAGAAGGTTGCGAGAGCAACCTAGGACCTAGCCGCTTCAGGATTTGGAACTCAGGTGATCACCTGAGGACTCTAAAGGACCTTACGGATAGGCAGACAGGTAGCTTACCTGAGATTGGAATCCAATTATCTCACTTATTTAGCCATTCCACTATCCGCCTGAAGATTCTCACTGGTTTACCTCATAATCGCATACTTTGACAATAAATCTGCATTGAAGTTCTTCGTGTCGGTTTTGTTGCAATAGTAAGCGTTTCAACGCCAATTCTACTTGTTCGATAGCAGTGTTATCGCAAAGCGATGCGAGGGGCAGTTCAACGGGGAGCGGGCCGAAAACTCCGGCGGAAGCCGAAGGGGTCGGACCGCGACCCCAAGGGCCAAGCCAACCCTCCATTTCACGTTGATATTTCCAGGAAGGCGTTGATGGCAAGTGAGCAACTTAGCCGGTCGTCGAGTATTGACACTGTTAGCGCCCAATTGGACCGAGCAACCATAGCAGACGAACAACAAATGGATACGGATCAGGTTAGTGTTTCTGGAAACTGGCGCAGTTTGTTGGAGCGTATTGCTCCCACATATGAAGCCGCGATAAAATTAAAATGCGTAACATCTCAGTTGCTAAAATGACGTACATCCTAGAGTGCGTACAAGAAAAGGTAGATTGTGCAATTGCACAAATTGAGAGCTCTTCGCAAATGACGCAGAAAGTCGGAAGCAGATGAGTTTTGCAGCAGCTTTCATTGCCGCTCGAGGAGCTAAAAGCGATTATAATTAAGGCGGGTGGCCAAGCTGAAATTCTTAGAGAGCTGACTGGAATGCTGCAGTGTAGCGAAGGCGACCTTACTGAAGTAGTAAGGGAACAGCAGCAATCAGTGGTGCACCTGAATAAATTAATCCAGTATTTCAGGACAAAGGCGTTGCCCCGTATGATGCGAGTACGTCGCACACGAATGCTGCTGCAGGTACTGAGATGTTACATGTAAGCCAATCGTTAGAAACACTTAGGAAAAGCGAACCATTACAGGGCAGTCCTGCAAACAGACCGCAAGAATCACAAAGGACCAGCGGTGGGCATCCAGCGCCCCTGAAATCGATCCTCAGAAAGGACAATCGCCAAAATCGTCGACACCGTCTTCCCTCGCGCAAAGCAGGGGTGATTTAAATGATTCTTCTGATTCACATAAATGTTGTTCTTGTGAGTGTGGGTCCCAAGGGCATATGGTGGCGCAATCTGCACAAATGTTATCGGGATCAAGAAAGGTTTTGGTGTTGACACTGTTTATTGCTGGGCTATTGACTTACCGACAACATCAGGCGACAAGTATGTCAGACGGTGAAGGCGAAAATGTTCGCCCCAAGTACAGGGCCCGAATGCGAACCCGGTGCACCCGCCTCAGGGACAGGTTATTCATGCATCCACAACGCCCAGCTGGTCGCCCAGCCCGAGAGCCTCCAGCAGGTCAAAACCAGCGAGAAGCGCCGCCACATCCTGGTGGAGCTGTTGTGGATGAGTCGGGAGCCTTTAGGTACGGCGTCCTAGATAATCGCGACAACATCTACAGTTGGCTCGGGACTAAGAGCATTTTTGGAAAACTCATTTTCAATACTTGCAATGTTCCACCATTTGCCGGAGCATTCGAAAAGGATGCTGTCATACAGCACGGTTTCCTTGTCTGCTTTGGACGCATGATGAATGCCTTCGGAGGGGTAGTCCTACCGGTGAAACTGTCAAGAATGCTCGCTATTAATCGGTGAAGTGTTGACTCCTGTTGGTCTATCCGGAAACTGATTTACCACGAGATGAGGCAGGCAGCATATATAAACGCTGTTGATGTACTTCGTACTGAAACGAATGTGACGTATATATGTTCGGCTACGCGTCAGGGCTATATCGCCTCAGGTGGCACAGAGGAAGAGTGGAATCAGAACCCGCTTCAACTAGCGACGGCAACAAAGATCATGGACTACTTTGTATCGTGTCAGTTTACCCAAGCACCTCCGAACCCGGTTGCAATGCTTACCTATGCGTTTATCGCCATGTCCAAGCGTGGGACTGTAACAGACGAGTTCTGTACCAAAATTATACAAGGTATTAGACAGGACGTCGGCACCACCATTACACTTGACTCCGGATATAGTTCGCCTACTGTGGACATATTATGGCGGTTTCATGGATGACATAACGACGAACAATATTTTTGCGAGATGGAAAAGTGAGCTACCTCCCAATGCTCTTCGTCACCGGATAACACTAGAGCAGACTCTCAATACAGGGCTGACAACCTTAACAGTCACTGTTCGTGGTCTAACAGATCATCCGCAATTCCCATGGAATCGGTTGCTCTTACACCATACGGTCGTGAAATGGAAAATCTCAAGGCGGCCATGGAGGCAG
>MU871102.1:11688-29853 GCA_036418205.1 Ostertagia ostertagi
ATAAAGTCACTGAAACATGGACAGAAATCAGTTAACGAGTTCACTGTCTACTGATACGATTTCCCCTACTTTCCTTCAAATTTGACCAAATTCCACATTTCGGCTCTTTCTTCTGCCGAAGTTTCTTCACCCTTTCCTGTAGAGTTTCCATGACGCTCAAGGACATGCGTCTCGAAAGCATTGTTGCATGGTAGTAGAGGAGCGAGGTTCTGGTTACTGTCTTGCTAGAAGATGAAGTCAGTACCGTGCAAGTGCTATACCTAAGGGTAGCCGAGTCCTTCTCGAGTCTGCATAGATACGTCCGCGTTCACCCTTCTCGAAATGCAGATGTTCTAATTCTATTACTGACTACTTTAATCGAGCTTCCGCATTGTTTCGCGGATGGCAGTTGATACTTTGCATCGGGACATTTTCTGTCAGGACGCAACACATGCCTAGTGCCGTCGCCGCCAAATACCTTAAAATTACTGTCGTCGCCCACAGATCTCGTTGGCATACCATACCCTACCGCTTCGCAGTCGGGCAACTTCACAAGATTCAAGAAGTGGTGAATGTTGACGTGCACAACTAGATTCTGGAAGGAGTTGCGTATCCGCACGTATGAGAACTGCGCGAAGCTGGGTTCGTTTTCACACAAAAAGCGTTGCACTTCTACTGTGCAAGAGTGCTTTCGACAGCATGACGTGTTCTCAACGGTGTGACCAATTCGGACGCATGTACTGAGCTTATCGAGACACTATGGGAAAGGATGAAGAAACCCTTAACAGATAAAGAGCAGGATTATGGACGGGAAGCTCTCCAAGTTTGAAGAAAATTGAGGAGTTTCTCACAATAGACGGCGCATTCATGGAGTGATTCCAAACTTAGGTCATGTTAATGTTTTAGCGACTCTAGATGGTCATCGACAAAGTATTGAGTCTGCTTGATGTTATTTATTGTGCGGTATATTGTTCTGATGAATTACAATCCTTCTACATTAACTTAAATTTCATTTGAAATTTGATCACACTCGGAAATATACTATAGTGGGGTACTTTTTCGTTTTTCATTTCCCCCACTCCCCCCCCCCCAGTAAGCATAAATGAACTGGTTGTGCGAGACAGGCTTCTTTTTAGAAAATTCTGAAATTTCAACTGGTATGATCCGGCAGAAAAAGCTACGGCCGGGAAAGTATTTCGGCGCGAAGAGGCGGTGCGGAGAGAAAGGAGTCAGAAGGAGACAGACAGAACAGAAGGAGCTCACCGTCTCGCACGGCCTCGGTCCTGGCCGCTTCCGACTCTACTCGGCAGATCTAGTTCAGTCATCGCTTCGTCATTAATAAACTTATTCGCTGTGGATTCGCTGCTATTCTGTTATTATAACGATACACTGCGTCCCATAATTATACGTCCACCTAAGAATTTCCCAAAATCTCACAAATATAGATGTTTCGAAAAAAGTCTCAATGTGACAATGTGTCATATATAAATACGCAATTGCCTATGAACATCAATTTCCTATTTGAGATCACAGGAATTTTTTCCAATAATTTTTGTGTAAAAGGCCACTCAGCCGACGTCCCAAAATTATACGTCCACCTCACGTTTATCGATTACTTTTCACTTCTGTTCCACGAAACTTTTTCATTGTGGTAACACTTCACTTCTTAAGGGGACAGCATAATAAAAACTGCTGTTGGATTTTGAAAAAGGTTAGGTTGTCGCAAAAACTGTTGAACAACGCAATCGCGCCAGATTTGGACCAAATTCACGCCAAGCTCAAGAATTTCTTCAGGGGTTTCACATGATATGGAGTTTAGAAGAGCTCTAAAAGTCTCTCATTACTTTTCGATGGAAACAAAGGCCGTGTTACAAAAGAAACATCCACTTTCATCCAACGGTGCTCTGTCATCGAATCTTCTTGAGAACTTTATGCCTCAACAACTTTTGTTTCATGCGTGTGAAGGAATCCCAAGATCATTCTTGATTAGGAAAATGTGAAAGGCATTCATTTGTGGCAAGGAATCGTGGCGAAAACTGTTACTAATCAAGAATGATCTTGGGATTCCTTCACACGCATGAAACAAAAGTTGGTTGAGGCATAAAGTTCTCAAGAAGATTCGATGACAGAGCACCGTTGGATGAAAGTGGATGTTTCTTTGTAACACGGCCTTTGTTTCCATCGAAAAGTAATGAGAGACTTTTAGAGCTCTTCTAAACTCCATATCATGTGAAACCCCTGAAGAAATTCTTGAGCTTGGCGTGAATTTGGTCCAAATCTGGCGCGAATGCGTTGTTCCACAGTTTTTGCGACAACCTAACCTTCTTCAAAATCCAACAGCCGTTTTTATTATGCAGTCCCCTTAAGAAGTGAAGTGTTACTACAATGAAAAAGTTTCGTGGAACAAAAGTGAAAAGTAATCGATAAACGTGAGGTGGACGTATAATTTTGGGACGTCGGCAGAGTGGCCTTTTAGACAAAAATTATTGGAAAAAATCCTAGATCTTAAATAGGAAAATTGATGTTCATAAGCAATTCCGCATTTATATATGACACTTGTCACATTGAAGACATTTTTCGAAACATCTATATTGGTGAGATTTTGGGAAATTTTTAGGTGGACGTATAATTATGGGACGCAGTGTATATCCAGAGTTACCTAACTATACTCTTGAGTGCCACCGCATATACCTTTAACATGCGAAAAAAAAGCCAGAAAGATTGAATTGAAAACAGCAACGACGACTATCCAATGTCGTGCCGATTGAATGTAAATCTAGAGGCATTAGATTGTGCGACAGTGAGAAAGAAACTGAAGAAGTGGTCAGAGCCCAGAAGTGGTAGCCGTATTTTGCCCGCTGACGTTCGGGGATTGACACGGTTGTGGCTAACATGTGTAGTGGCCACTAGGTTCGAAGTACACCAGCATGAAGTCATTTCCAGACTGAATGAAAGAAATCGTGTCCTTTGTGTGCATTCCCTCATGTAAAACTTGACATACGGCTGAACAACTCTACAGTAAAGCGAGAGCTGATTGAAAAACAATACCTCAACATTCACTTGCACTCCGAAAGCTTGCTATCGATTATCTGGGGTTGGAAAACGAATTTTATTCGCGCTAAAATGAGATAACTCTTACTCTGCGATGTCGTCTTCTTCCTTGGTTGTACTTCTTCCGCTGAAATTCTACCCACTGTATTTGCTATTTGCTAATCACTCTTATAAAATCTCATACCTGAGTGCTCCTTGCTTTTCCGTCCAACTTCACCTAAAACGCGGTACAATCATATGAACGTTGAAGAGGTTTCAGAAAGAACTTTGGTCATTTTAGGTCCATGATAAATCCCCTGACCTCTTTCAGCATCTCTAGAGTCACGTTCGGCACTTCCTATAATTACAGGTGAAAATACTGGCTAATATTAGTCCTTATCAAGAAATTCGCTGAACTCTACTCACCCTCTAGTACGCTATCCTTGCTCTTTGATTTTGAACCTTTGCCTGGAACTATAACTTAAATTTTTATCCCATTTTTTCTGCTTCGTTGAAGCTTAGTTATTCTGCGAATGGTAGTTCGAATGCCTGTGCTATAATAGTAATCCTTCATCGGTCATGTCAAAGAGTGGATGTGTTGAGATTCGACTTACACCTAAAGGACCATTGTGGAAGGCTGATGATACGAGGTGTCTTCCTATGTTTTTCTATTCGAAATTGCGATGCTCTGTACTTCTCCTATCATTGATTCGTCGGGCACTTTCTGTCTCACACTCTCACTTTTTGACAGATATCTTTCGCAAGACATTAACGTGCTTAGCATTGGATGTAGCAGAAGTGTTGGGAAGTTTTTTGATACCATGAAATCGTCCAGAAAATAATGCGTGTATCGACATGCTATTTTTCTTGAATACCAGTTTAACTACGCACAAAACCGTGCGCGGTATACGGCTGCTGAGTACTAGTGGCAGGGTCAACGTTTGCGGTGCGTTGGACGGTTTTTAGCGAGTTGAGTGGTATTTGGGTTTTTTGGGCAGCGGTCATATTGGGGTTAGGGAAATCAAAAGTCCGGAAAGGAGGAGGTTAAATTTGTGCAAGTCAGAAAGGTCATGGTGGGGGAAAAGGAGGCTGCTTTTAGCAGTTTTTTTTTTCGAAAATCAAAGAAATTTGTCCAATGGTGGTGGTGAGGAAAGCTGAGGGGCGCGCAATTTCTGAAAAATGCGAACGCAACGGTTGATCCTGGACAAGGCCCAGCCATCCAACACTTGACCCGGTCTCTCCAGGGACTAGGGAATTTCGTGTCAGCCACCGTGACACAACGACAAAATGACATACAGAACGACAAACGAACTTTTCATAGGACGTAGGATGATAGTATGCTGTATGCTATACTGCATACAATGAGATAAGGTAAGTCTTCTGTTGTGTGTTTGGCAGGACGGTCCCATCTGAAGAAGCACATACAGAGTCCGGATCAACTATGGGATGGATGGGCATGGGTCAAGATTTGCGAAGTACACATCAGTTGGCTAAAGCTCTGCTTACGGTGGGCGGGTAACACGCCGCATTGAGAGTTGCCGACGGTAGAAGTATCGAGTTTTGTTAGAAATCGCCCGAAGACCGGAGAAATGGACAACGATATGCACGGAGTTGCTAAGTCGAATTTGGGAGACCCGCTCGCAACGGGCGGCGTGTTCTCAAAAGGGCGACGCTTATCAAAAAAATTCATACCGGCTAATTGAAATGAGATGTATATGTCTATACGCGCCTTGGGACGCTGAGCTCAAATATGTGTTCCTTATCTGCTGAACTCTTCTCTGAAAGGAATTATGAAGCAGAAAAGCGCAGGGGCTGTGGTCGAGGCTCACGAAAAGAGGTCAGGGGATCGACTCCCTGGCGAGTTTGTTCTTTTGCCGTTTGCAGTAAGATAGCTAGGAAGACTCCTAACATCGCTAGTCCAACATGCTTGCGTATAGTTAACAGTACAAAGAATTTAAGGGCAATTAATAACGAACTTGGGCGGCATCGCTCCTCACCACTTTGGGCGCTTGTAGCGCAGGCGCCAGGCATTTTTGCTTCGAACAAGTATGATATTCGTAATCAGGGAGTCAGACTCTCCCTTTGAGCGAACTTCTAGCGAATTCTGAAATTTTGACCTAACCTCGAAAATTTGGGCAGTCACTCACTTATCCACCAATCCATTACAAAAGGCTGGCACTTGGGTAGAATAAACCTTTAAACACTTTTCATAATAGACAAAAATTGTGTCTGGCTTGCCCGTCTGCATCATCCAAAGATCTGCAAAGATTACCAACACCTTCTCTCCCCTTTCCCCGTCGTCCATGATTGGTCAACCCAAAAAAGTGGAGTTTGAGGAGTGGTAATCCCATCACTGCTCCGCTTTTTCTCAATTAGTTCATAACCTCAGGTTTGGCGAGAAACTCGTTTTTAAGGGTAATCTGATCCCCTGAATACGAATGCACCTGCATTACGGGCACCGTGGGCCTTCACAGACAAGTAGTGTTTAAACTTAAGAGAGTCTGCTTGCAAACTCTTCGAATGCACAGTATGTAACAGATTCAACGTATCTCTGCTGAGTCTTCATCCACTTTTCACCCGGTCACCGGTGTTCTCTGAACCAATTTATGAGTATTGGTAATGAGCACTGCCTGCTTAAGGTCACGCTCCGCTCCATGTGGGCAGGCTTTTGCTCGGGTTAGGTTTGCTGGGGACGCGTTAGATATTGCTCTCTCAGACTGATTTTTTTACTGCTTTCAGGTCTTCTACTGACCGAGTTATTTTTTTGTAAAGCACCGCGGAGGCAGAGAACGCTCCGCCCACAGCGGGCTGTAATTTGACCTGTCGACACGGCACACTTCTTTACTCCTTTTTCACCGGTCTCCAAGCTGTCTTACAACAAAGTTCGGACTTTTCGACCTTGACACCGTTTGATTCGGCGCGTGCCCCGCCCATTGTGGGCAGAGCTCCGCCCGTGATATGTGTTTCGCACTTAATGACCCATGCCTTATCCATCTTAAGCTTGACCCGGACTCTGTATGTAGGTTCTTCAGGAACCTAGTAGGTGGGCAGACAAACAGACGCAGGCACAACATAGTATTGGGTTGTCCAGAAAATCATGCAACACTTTGAATTGGACAGTCGCTAGCTATACAAAGACGAATAGCGCCCAATTTTGATCTACGATAAGACTGACTATACCAAGTGGGTATTGCGAAATATTATAAAAAGGCTCCCTCTTGAACGGAAAAGCAACTATGGATCCTACAAGCCCGAGTATCCTTCGACCCATCGTCTATTATGAGTTCCTACAAGGGCGTTCTGCAAGAGAAGCAGCTAATAACATCTGCGCTGCATTCAAGAAAGATGTGGTACACCATTCCACTGTTAGTCGCTGGTATCACCGCTTCGAGTCCGGCGATATTTCTCTCGAAGGACATGAACGTCCTGGACGCCCATCAACTCTTCAAGATGATGATTTACGCAGCGCTTTGATCTCAAAGCCGAACATAACCACTCGTGAATTAGCAACTACACTCGGGTGCAGCAAATCAACCGTCAGCAATCGCCTTGCCTCTCTTGGCTTCCGCAAAATTCTATCGACATGGGTACCTCACGAACTTCCCAGCACAGAAGAGCCTTTGTCTGGTGCAATACCGGTTTGGCGTCTCACTCATTTTTCTTCGGTTACCAGCTAATGATACTTCCCATTGTGATTTACGCACGTACTTCCACAGTAACAAGGTTGTCGAAGTAGGCCACCCAGAAGAAGCCGTAGGAACTTTGTCGACAGGGAATTGCAGTTGATTCGTGGATAACTCATGAGTGACTAAACGTCCCATTTTAAGGCTTTGCCCAAACTGCGCAGCGATTGTGCGACCTGGCTTAAGTGGCACCCAAGCTGCTTAACCAGGCAGCGCTTAGATTGGCAAAAATGGGCTTGCAACAATACGGCGAAGGTATCATGGTTCACTTCGTCTGTCGTCTAGAGAGGTGTCCTCGTCCAGAGAAATGTCGCCAGATTTTAAAGAAGAGAACTAGCGACGATGGCGCAGTGGACAGTGCCAGAGCTCTTGATGGTGCTCATTCGCACTGAATCGCTGTTTTTTTTTGCCGGTGTAGAAGTCGAAAGATTCATTATTCCATGGTCCTTAAGGAACCCTCAGGTTTCCAGAAAGCTTCAAAATAATTGAAAATTTTTCTACAACTCAAAACCTCGGAATTAGTTTTGGCAGACCATGAGTGCACACTTCGTGTACGCTTTCAACAAACATATAAACAGCTTTCACAGGATTAGTTCGGGGGCCAATTGAGCGAAAAACAAGTGGTGTATGAGTCAGTCGGCTATTGGATCAGCTAAAAACAGTCCTTTGACAGGCACTTTGCCTCTGGGGGTTTACTGTTGCATTCTCCTACAGGGGTTCCAGCTTGGAGAAGATCGAGAAGACTAGCTTGGGCCCTTTTATAAATATTGTTCATTGTACATGAAGTGGTGCAATGGCGTGTGTAATTGCTATTAACCGCTACGGAAAGCGCTAATTTGATCATACTGGAATGATACCTATAATGATATCGATGATACCTACTTGGTTCAATTACTTCTGCGCTCCCTTTTGAAATCGGCTCGCCTTCCCCGCGCTCTGTAATGGTAACGTGTTTGTTTATTTGCCTCTATCAATTGAAAGACTTTCTCACCTGCATTCTCCTTACTCTTCGACCTCGAATCCTTACCTAATATAAAAGATTTATCAAATAAATAAGCGATTTATATTTATTTAATTTAAATTAAATAAATAATTTAATATTAAATATATATTATATTAAATAAATAATTAAATTTATTAAATAAGCGGTCTAACCCGCTCAAACGGTGGAACTATCGGTGAGTTTATTTTTCGTGCTACTCGGGTCTCCTCGAGGGGTTCCTGACACGATGTCGGAACCGCTAGAGTTGACGAGGCGCTTGGTGGTGTAGAGCGTAATCTAAAACTTGAAACATGTTCAGGCCTCTGAAGACGACGATTCCGTCGAAACGTTAGGCCACTGAATAAAAGTTCCACCTGACAACCTCGTAAGGCACAGAAGTACTAACACACTTATAAAAGATTTAATTATATCGTAGGATAAGAAAGTTTTAATTGCATGAGAAATGGGTTCACAGAAAAGTCATCCTCGAAGGTAAATTGATTAGGTAATCAAGCCCATATCGGAAGTGGAAGCCGTGGCGGGATTGATGGGTAACGATCAGCTGTTGAGCGACGCCTCATACCACTTCCGCCCCGCCTCTTACCATCTCCGTCACCACTCTAACCACCATGGCAATCCCGAAGCAACCTCGTCTTCTAACTTTGCACAACGGTCGGCTGCTGTGCCTGCGGGTCCTCACGATCCTCGACGGCTAGCGGCTTGAGATCCGTTCACATCCCAGCAACCATTCTCATGAAACAAGAATGAAAAAGGCAACTATTGAAATTGCGAGTGCAAAATTCATCTGTCCCAATTGAGTTGGGTTTTATTCCACTTTTAAACGGACGCTCTTTGTGTGGCGTGGATTTTGGTTCGGCCAAGTGAATGAATCATGTGTGCTGGAGCGTATCTTTGCGTTCGGCAATACAATGTTCATGATCAGCAACCCGTATAATCTGCCGACCATCGATATCCTATAGCAGGCGTACTTTTTTGTACTTTCATTTTAGAAGGCGAACTATGGAAGAATGAATGGACCCTGATGATCTATTTTCGTTCGTGCACCAAATCTCTGAGGAATACTGAGCAAGGAAACAACATGATTATGACAACCACATGATCAAAATTATGGATGCGAAGTTGGAAGCAATTGTCTGATTCACTGCTTTGTGTCTTAGAGACCCGAGGTGCGCTACTTACTAATGTAAAGCTCTGTTTTCATTTTGACAATTATTAAATTAAACATGTTCACGAAATCGCGCGTTTCGAATTTTGGTCAGGTAGGAACGGCACGATTTCGCGAATTTTGCTGTGAGAAACATCGATCGCAGCCTTCATAATTTGTCTCAGTTTGTAGTACAGGGTGGGCAAAAATTACGGTAACAAGAGCGCTAACCAAAACATCTCGATTTCCTTCGAACCTAATAAATGCATCTGGCTGAAGAGACCCCGGAGAGAAATCACTGGACACACCAGCAAGATAGACCGCCTGTACACAAAGCAAATATTGTGCAACATTGGTTTTGCAGAACCGAATTCATGACATTGAAACGAGTGGCAACCTTATTCTTCCCATTTTAAAGCAAGTGGGTTATTTTCCGTGGAGTCTACTGAAGACGATGGGCTGCTACAAGTATCACTAAAGCATCGATGAATTAAAGAAGATCCTAGGGAAAGCTCGATGTCACCTACCTACACAACAGGCCGATGCGTTCCCGAGATGACTTCACTCAGGTATAAACGCAAACAGCGGCCAGTCCAAGAAGTGATGTTGTATTCTGTTTGGTAACTTCCTATGAATACATTGTTGGTGTCCACGTGTGTCTTCCTGGCCGCATTGCTTTTCCATGAACACTTTATCTTGTTACCGTAATTTTGCACACCCTGTAGAAAGGAAAAACCACCCCTGTGATGAATCCCTAGCTTCATAGCGATAGAACTAGCTTTACTGAGACTACTTTTGGTAACTTTTTTCACTTATCTTCTTTAAATCTATTTCGCTTATCTTCTCCCGTATCATAGGAGTCAGCCACTAACTACCAAAGCCACAGGGATAACAGACTTAGTCCGACGTGAACCTGGATGTGAGTTCTAGACCTGCATTCGAAGAGGGCGCTGCTCAGCACCACACCACTCTGTCCGGAAATTACACTCCATTTTCAAAATAAGAAAATAATTAGTCGTTCTTACTCTCTGCATTTTCCATCGAAAGCCGTTCTCGACTGTGCACTGAAAACAACTGGATCGTTGTGCGATGGACCTCCAATAAGTGAAACATTCATAACATTTTGACTTTTTCATGACCCTAGGACTCATCGTTAATCAAAAGGATCCTCCCATGAGAAGTTCAAAGGTCGTTTTAGGAGTGGAGAATATCTTCAAAGAAACTCACTCATGGCTTATTTATTGGTAGCTTTTCCCGTGGATGGCACTGCAAAAGGAGGATTGTAGTAAGTGACAGGTTCCTCTTGTCATGAGTAACCTAGCCATAACAATTCATGATTCTCTCCTGCATCTGTTTAACTTATTATTGCTACTGCATGGTGTCCCTAAGTAATGTCACTTGCATACTTCCTAAGCGCTTATGACGGCGAAACTTCCCTACGATTATACGTAGCACCCAATAACGTCAATGCAGTTCATCCATCGTCGATTCAAGTTCTTTTACCCATTTAGAAAGTAACTTCGTTTGTGTGGAAAGGCCGACTTCAGGTGTGGTTTCACTGAATCGAATTCCTCAAAGCCGTTGCTCCAGATCACGAAGCAGAATGTAGTCGTGAAATGTAGTCACTGGATACGAGCTCTCAAATAGTTGGTGGTTGACTATATGATAACCACTTTTCCAAATAGCGCCATTGAAAATCAAAATCTGTGAAATGAAGAGGGGGTTTGTTCTTGCGATTTTCTGCCTAACAGAATATGGCGCAAGATAGTATTTAACTCCGCGTACGACCAGTCCGTTGCATGGGCCTTTTCTGATAGCCGCTCATCTGCATGGTCCGCCAAAACTTTCTCGTCATGGGCCTTGACCGGTTTTGAGAAAACATCCTGCTCTACTGAAGCTTTGCTGTTGGGAGTCACGACTGTGGTGCTACAGCCGCTCCCGATCACCATCCACCCTCGCCGGAAGCCTTCCATTCGTTCTTGAAAAGCAGAAATCCTCGCGAAGTGCGGTCCGGCTCTCGTTTTCTAGTGGTGAACACCTTTCAAAGGCCCACTGTTCCATCGCCTTGTTTGGTCTAATCATCAGCAATTCAATCTCACGCGTTATATCAAACACAACTTTTGTGGTGTTCTATGGACTCTGAACGTTTCTGTTTCGTAAAACCATTTCCTGTACAGCTATAAGTTTTTCCCACATGATTGCAATCACGGGCCGGCTCATTTCCTGTAAATTTCTCCCCTACCAAAGTTAACGCCTGTAAGCATACGATAATCACGGATTTTCTTTGTTCGATTCCTTCGTAAAACTGAAAATGAATGTGGAAATCCAGTCATGGTTTACGTCTGAAGCGGCTTATGTCATGATTCCTTATGTAAAACGCTTGCTCCACCCCTATCGCTGGACAAACCTCTATGCAATTTTGCATGCTACCATGAAAGACTTAGATATGCACTGTTATACCAGCAAGTTATATTAGGTTGGCTAATCTGACATGTCTCTTTTGATCAACAATTATTTCCAGTGTAAAAGCCATAATGAAGCAAATCAACTTGAGTTTTTTCGTCTGTGTCAGTGGCTCTTCTTCTTTAGTTACGCAAAGAAAGGATGCCTACCTCGTAAAACTCTTTCAAAGAAGTGGGATACTCAAATATTGAAGTCATCGCGGTTGTTCATTTGCTCCTAACCACAAAGTGTGCTGCATTGACCTGGGTCAATGATAGTCGGACGGCGCCAGGCTGGGCTATGGCGCGGAAGGCAGACCATCTAGAGGAAGCCAATTGTAGTCAGGAGGAGGTGGGAGCAGTACTAGAAAGCGCTCCTGAACAAGGAGTTCGCAAGCAGAGGCGACGGCTGGCCCTATCTCACTATGGACAGAGGATGAGGTTCGTCAAGAACTAGGGAAGATGAAGGTTGGAAAGGCGGTGGGTCCAGATGGGGTGCCAATCGAGGCATGGAAGGCGCTCGGAGAGTACGGGATCAGATGGCTCACCCGATTCCTGAACACGGTAACTGCCGAAGGAAGGATGCCGGATGCCTGGAGAAAGCACTATCGTCCCCATCTTCAAGCAGAAGGGTGACGCGATGGACTGCTCCAACTACCGCGGGATCAAGTTGACTGCTCATACAATGAAGCTGTACGAGCGACTGGTCGACTCGAAACTGCGGGCTGGTCCCGATCTCCCAGGAACAGTTCGGGTTCATGCCCGAAAGGTCTACTACGGATGCCATCTTCATCGCGAGGCAAGTGATGGAAAAGTACCGAGAAAAGCGCCGACCCTGCTACCTAGCCTTCCTCGACCTGGAGAAGGCGTTCGACCGACTACCTCGAACAGTACTATGGAGAGCGCTCAGGGAGCGGAATGTGCCAGAACACCTGATTCTTTTAGGAATGGGACATGGACGATGGGGCGAAGGCCGCTTCGCACCACACGCCTTACGTGCAGGAAGGTGTGACATCATGGTTGGGTGCAAGGGTCAGCTCTGAGCCGTTCCTCTTCCTCCTTACACTAGATGTCATGGTGAGGGGCCATGGAAGGACCATTAAAGACAATCCTCTACGCTGACGACATCGCCCTGATAGCGGAAAGCAGAGAAGAACTACAGGGCAAGGTGCAGAAATGGCAGGAAGTGCTGGCAGAAGGTGGGCTTCGGCTGAATGTCAAGGAAGACCAAGTTCCTGAGCTCTGAAGAGGGATTAGAGCCAATCGTAGACGGCCATGGAGAGATCATCGAAAGAGTGGAGGACTTCAGATACCTCGGGAGCGATCTGGCAGCCGACGGAAGTGTGGATCAGGCAGTGAAAGGCACGAATCAACGCGGCCTGGATGAAGTGGAGGGAGTCCACTGGGAATCCTCTGCGATCGAAGGTGCTCCAGAACACTGAAAGGAAAGGTGTATCGGGCAGTGGTGAGGCCTGCGATGCTATACGGCAGCGAGTGCTGGCCCATGAACGAGAATCACGAAAGGCAGCTGCACTCCGCTGAGAGGAGGATGCTGAGATGGGCCTGCGGCTGGACGCGGCAGGACAGGGTCAGACGAGGAGGTTCAGAGCGGTTTGCGACTTCACTGTCCAGCTGAAGGTACGGGGACAGCGTCTGCGATGGTATGGGCACGTGCTAAGGAGGCCACAGGACCCTCAATAAGGGAAGCAATAAGCAATAGACTTCGAAGCGCAAGGCAAGCGACCGCGAGGTGCCCCAAAGACAGGGAAGAAGCACCTAGGTGAATCACGGCTACAGCAGAAGATGCCCTACAGAGCGAAGTGGCGACGACTGATAAAGACAGCGGACCCTGCGACTGCGCGGGACTAACGCTAGGGAGAAGAAGAAGAAGAAAGGACTTCGTTCGATCATGTTTTTACCATTATACAAGGGGAGGTCGTTCAGGGCGTGGAGCGCTTTCTCAAAACGGTTTTTTTCTATGATATAGAGGGATGTGCCTGGAGTACAGAACTGTGGTCCATTTCCGCTAAATGGCCCTCTGAATGCCAAAAAAGGGTGGGAAAGTGGTCCTTGGTTCGATTCCCCGCGGTGACAAAATTTTTGCACTGTGATTTGACGCCACAAAATTGGCACCAAAGACGTCAACACCAGGAATTGATGTCATAATTATAATTAGGCTTACAAAAAACCCTTACAAGTGGGCTTATACCGAAAACTGGTGAGAGAAAGTTGTGACGCAAAAACTTCACCAACGTGCCGTCGAACAGCGTCATAGGGGCCGAAATGATGTCGGAGCTAAAACGAATGTTGTATTCGTAATCAGGGCACCTGATAACCCTTGTAGTCGATGTTTCCAAGAAAATCAAGATTTTGGCCCGACTTCGAAAATTTGCTAGATGGATAAGTAAACTCTGTGGCACGTAAAGCTCGACGGTGAACTTCTTGGAAATGACATCATCTAGATAGTCTCAAAAAATGAGAAATGCTCCTGCCGAATAGACTATAGCAGACAAGCAAGCTGATGTTGGTCGGAGGGTCACCCACAGTGCAGTAGTTTTCTGCCAGTTTTCCGCGCGGAGCTCGCCTCCGAGCGAGTGGGAATACTTGAAGATTTACTTAAGGTGGAAATTCTTCTGGTGCAAATTTCCGAAGTTGAATAAAGATGCGATTTTCTTCGAAACGTTGGCTTTAGAGGTAGATCTGTGTTCTTGTCACGAATGTGGCATTGTTTTTTTGAGCCGCCTGCTTTTCGGTGCAAAATTATCTCACATGGGTTATTGATGGTTCTGATCTTGAATAAGGCATCCATTTTGCCACTAGTGCAATTTGGAGCTAATATGGAAGTGCCAACATGAAATGCAAAAAGCCCGAAGCCTCGGGGATCCGAACCACCAACCCGACCAAGCGTGCCAATTGAAATCCACATCGCTAACCACTACACCACCGACGCTGCTGAGATTGTTGGCCAAATGCTCTTATGAAACTTCCACACGCTCTTTAGTACACAGCATGACATCACCACGACAACTTTCCAATTTTGACCAAACTTCTCGTTGTTTTCGAGACACAGCTTACGAAGACCCTCCATTACGCAAGTAGTCCACGCCATGAATGAAACACACCACGTTGAATGTGTAAAAACTGCAGTTTCTGACAAAATTATTTTCACTCCTTTTTTGGCATTCAGAAGGCCATTTAGCGGAAATGGACCATAGTTCTGTGTTCAGTGCACACTCCCCTATACCATGCAAAAAACCGTTTTCAAAAAGCGCTCCACGCCCTGAACGACCTCCCTCGTAAGTCCAATGCTGGAGGATTCGCTGACTTCTCTCGATGTCTGTGACATGGAGCTCCTTCCTACCCAAATATTTCACTCCAATTTTCGGAGGACTCGCGGCGACAATCTGCGCGAGCATATGCAGCTTGAACTTCTGGCATGAACTCATACGTCACACTTTGCTCACCTTTACACTTTCTTGATAGACGATACATAGAAAGTTTATGCCTCAGGGCTGGGCTCGCAAGAATTTTTTGACCATAAAGCATCTTGTAAGGTGGTGTTTGAACGATTCCTTGACAATATCTACCCACAAGTTTTTTACGCAGGCATTTCCATGACCAGTTTTGCTCCGACCGCTATCGCGCGCATCTTACATAGGGCTCAGCGAAAGTGGAGGCCTGTGGAACATCGGCTAATTTACTCCTCAAAGCACTCATTATTGGATTTGTTAGTCGGACCCGAGGTTTCGCAGGTTTTCAGTTTCATTGAAGTCCATCATGGCTGCGCGTGATAACGAAGCTGAGTGGTATATTTATCACAACCTGTAAACACCCAGCATTTTTCTTGAATTCTGATAATTTAGCGGTGAATAGGGTATGCTGTTAGCCTCAGAAATAAAAATGAAATATGCCTACCATAATAAGTGAGGATCTAACGCTTATCTTTGATTTAATTCACATTTTTAAATTCTAAAGTTTAGCGGTTTGATGACTTCTGGCCCTATTGGTATTGGGTTAGGAATGGGATGTATCATTGCCCAACCTGTTCAAGCTAAACTTCAATATCGAAACAATGTCCCCACAGAACATTCGTAAGTAAGAACATCTAGCGTCAACGTAGGCTGCGCAACGGAACGGCGACTTCACGTTCTGACGCGCCTTATCAGCCCTTATCAATTGTTATCACTTTCTGGCACCCACCAACAATGTCCCCGTCCCACCCCACATAACACTTGTAAGTATGGTTGCTCTGGTGTCAACGCGAGCCAGGTAACGGAATCGACGACTTTTGCGTTCTGACGCGCCTTATCAGCCCTTATCAGTTGCTATCGCTTTCATCATGTACCACCAATGTCCCGGGACCACCCCACATAACACTTGTAAGTATAGACGCTCTAGTACCAATATGAACGACAAAACGAAATTGGCGATGCTCGCTTTCTAGCCCCTCTTATCAGCTATTATCAGTCGTTATCAGTTCCTATCACGTACCACTTGTGTCCCCATCCCACCCCCTATAACATATGTAAGAACCACTGCGCTATCGTTACTGTGACTCGAGCTATGAATTTCCGGTCAAACATACACACACACAAACAGACACACGCTAGCCGCTTATATATAGTAGGATCCTACGATATATAATTCGCTAAGTTAATGTCTGTGCGTGTTGATGTGTGTGTACGTTGTGTTTTGTCACGAAATCATAGCGCACTTCGCGTGCAAACAGTGGAGCGCTGCTAGTTTTAACGTATTCGTGGGGGTGGAAGGGGATACCAGAGTCAACCTGTGTTGCTGCAGTTCGCAACGGCGCACGGTTGGAAGAGATCCTCAAGCGCAGCTGTATATCGAGATCGCGTAAGTTTGCGGGTGGGCGCGGTAACGGAAGTGAGTGCCATTGATAGAAGCTACGTGGATTAGCTGCTTCCAACATACATCGCTGGATATCAGCAAAGCATGCTGGCATCACCTTATCCACGCCACTTCTATCAAGTGCACGTCATTCCTGGTTACACACCCACCCCAACCTTTCGAATATCGACTGTATGGGCGGAGACGCAGACGGCTCGAGCATGCGAGTGTGAATGTTCGCGCGAGAGAACGTGTCTAATCGGGCGAAACTGCGCAGCGTGGCCGTTGAGAACTGCGCAGCGCAGGGTTGGACTCTGAGTGGGAACATCTTTGGTGGGGGACTCAAAGTGATAACGACTGATAAGATCCGATAAGAGGCGCCAAAACGCCAATTCCACGATATCCATAGCGCGTCCCAGCATCAGTGAGGCGTTGGTTCCAAGAAGTGATGTAGAGGGTAGGACGGGAACATCTTTGGTGGGGGACTCAAAGTGATAACGACTGATAAGACCGATAAGAGGCGCCAAAACGCCAATTCCACGATATCCATAGCGCGCGTCCCAGCATCAGTGAGGCGTTGGTTCCAAGAAGTGATGTAGAGGGTAGGACGGGAACATCTTTGGTGGGGGACTCAAAGTGATAACGACTGATAAGATCCGATAAGAGGCGCCAAAACGCCAATTCCACGATATCCATAGCGCGCGTCCCAAAATCGCGTATCAAACGGTGAGCTTCTGCAAAGATGAGCAGCCCATGGAGCGGTGAGCTAACGCATTTTACGAAGCAACTCAACGTTTGGCGGTGAATCTAACGTTTTATCCGTTGTCCTGTCTCATCCGGACCTTCTGTTTCATGCGCGCGGTAGCGTGCGCCGCTAAACTGGTTTCAGAATGATTTCTGTAAAAGGAGAAAATGTCAAGGAGAAAAAATATCGCTTAAACACTCCCCCATAATAACTTCTCTTAAGGCTCACTCCCAATTTTGTAAGAGCTCACTCACTTTAATGTCCCCCTAATCACATGGCGCCGAGATAGTCTCGGGAAGTCATCATATCAGCGAAGTACTTGGCCACAGTGTCGTAACAGCCAGTAAACCATATGAAACACGCAATCTCGCTGATAACGCTACTTTTCTAGCCACTCCTGAATTAAAAGCATGAATCCAGTCTATTCAAGTGGATCAGTCACTCTGGCGGAATCCTACCCCTCTGCCAACCGCGAGAACCCTAGTACTGCACAGTGACGTGGAGAGGCCAGACGCTGGAGGAAACGCCCCTGAATCCTGGTTCCCACCAAGTCAAAAGAAATAGATGTTATTCAACCTGTCGGTGACTGCCTACAAATAACCAGTTTAGCTCCGCCCGCTACCGCGCGCATTGATAGAACTGACAATCGATGAAGCTTTAGGTTTCACCGCTAAATTATAGCTGCTTCGTTAAATGTATTACTGTCCGTTGCATAGGCTGCCCATCTTGGCTGTATCTCACTGTTTGATAAGCGCAGTGAAGTGCACAGCTAAAGTGATGATGTAAACAACCACTATGCGTCGAGTATCGAGGTAATTTAGCGGTCGAATATCTCAAAACGGAATGCCTAGTATTCATTATCATATTTATTCGAGCATCCCATTCATCCTCAAGAACTCTAGAAGGTGTAGCGGTCGAAAGGTGTTTGAGTTTACAATTACAACGCTGATGAAATGATATTGAAATGAAATGCATTATCTACAATCTGGTTTCTAGAATCTACGTTCGTACGCATATCGTTACTATCAGTCCTCATCGTTATCACTTTTTGACCCCCACCAAATATGTTCCCGTCCCACCCCCTATATCATGTCCCAAAATCAGCTCCTGACGACTGCTGCGAAGCGCACTATGAATTTCGTGAAATTTGTGTTTCAGCGCCTCTTATCTGCTCTTATCAGTCGTTATCACTTTGTGACCCCCACCAAATATGTTCCCGTCCCACCCACTATATCATGTCCCAAAATCAGCTCCTGACGACTGCTGCGACGCGTGTTATGAATTTCGTG
>MU871104.1:0-18787 GCA_036418205.1 Ostertagia ostertagi
CCATGTCCTATTCCAACAACATGTAATCTTTCGTTCATGAAACTGTCCTAAGTGGTACTCCAACTTCAGGTAGCACCTTTTTCTTTTGAAGTCGATGATCACTATTTATATACCAGATTAGTCCCCCGTCAACCGCCGGGACCTTCCTTTCCTGCGCAAGCTTTCTATCCTCCGCTATGGTCCCTTCCTCCTGTGACACCAACACCTGGAAGTGACGCGTATGCAACACAATGGTGTTTCATACAGTAGAAGGGACACAATCATGATATGACGGTAGATTTTTCGCTTCCCTTCCTCATCCTCCCTTCCTCTCTCCACTGCCCTCCAGCTGCCACTGCAGCACCATGTGGAATGAACGGAAGTGTGCTAAGCAGGTGTTTATATAGCCCTAAGAGTGTTATCACAACTATCCTGCTACAAAACATTGATATCTCAAATCCTGTAAGCTACCCGATTTGTTAGCGGTTTGTTTATCCCATGAGCTTCCTTCTCACTCACTTCATTTTGCGGACGGACACACATACATACATACATACACACACATACAGACACACAAACCGACACACAAAGTTAGCGCTTTATAAAATAGAAGGATAATGCCGGGAAGAACTCTGATTCTAGCTGCTCGGAGGTCCTCAAGGAGTTTATGGACGCCCATATGTATTGACTTAGTATTAGTCCAATGTGCCCGATCAGTAGTTAGCTAGCTCTGTCGTGAAGGCTAGGATAGAGCTCCAGATAGGTGGCCACGCTATCTCGGAACGGAATAAGGGGCTCTGTTTTTGAAGGCGGCCTCGAAAAAAACTCACTAAGAACTCTCTGGTTCAAGCTAGAATAGCTAGCGGGTCTACTCCAATAATGAGGTGGATATTCCGTGAAGCCTACGTAATTATAAATTTTGCAAGGGAAGAAAGACCCTGGGGGTTGCAAGCATCATTTTTGGGATTTTCGCTTCCACACCCGTACAGGGAAGCTTATTCCTTTGCGAAAATTAGGACTAGTATAAGCGGCACGAAGTACTGCGCCTGATGCCCCTTTATTGGAATAGCCCATGGTAGCATTAATCATACGGTTTTCCCTCATAGTGACACACTTCCGATCTCCGCATTCCTCGGAGGAGTGGAGCTTTTTCACTTTGCTGATTGTTTCTCTCCAAAGAACGCTTTTAATAAGACTCCTTCGACCCTGCTATGCTAATTGTATGATAGCACATTGGAAGCTATAAACCCAACCAGGGTATAAAAAACATTCTGACCGTAGTGGTAATACTTAGTTATGCTATGGTTTTAGCAAAGCCAAACTCGTCTTTGGTCAGGAAGCCCACAATGCGGAGGAATAGCAAAAGCGGCTTCACGCGCACGGCATTATAGTGGAATATATCCTGTCCACTCGAGCTCACATACGTGCGCGCGTTTGAGTGTTTTATGGACATGCTGCTGACAGACGGCTTCCCAAATACTTTTATTTCCTCTCTCTTTGTTTGCAGAGGTGGTCGCAAGCCGCCTTCATTTTCCCTATAACTCTATACCTAAAAGAACTTATTTGCGAGAAGCAGCCAATGTAAGAGTTACTGCATTTATCTTCACAACCGAGTTTGTTACCGATTAAGACCTCGGTAGGTTAAAGGCTTTGTTAATAGGGACAGGATTTGATCCAGGGTTTAGTTCCTTCAACAATGCGCATGGAAAGCTGTACCACTTGTCAGTACACCCCCCCCCCCCTTCAAGGACATGAGCCATTGTAGAGGCTAATTCAGCAGATTTCTCAGTGCCCATAACTTCATCCATTTCACCCACAGATCTAGTATGCGTGCTTTACTCAACAATTCCATATACCTAAGCAAGTCCGGCGCCAATTATCTGGTCTTCCAAAGCTGGCGCTATGCGGGGCTCTTAACCATTACGCCATCTTCGCCACTTCTGCGTCACCTACACCATTCATCCAATCATTACGCCATATTCGCCATGCATAGCCATTATGTCACCTTCTTGTTCACCAGCTGTCGCTTTCTACTATGCATGGACTTCAAGAGTTTCGGCCACTCAATCTCAGTAATACCTGGATAATTTCAGTAGCTGGGTTCAGTAGTGGGAGTCGTTTTTCATTTTATGGAGAAGCTTGCCAATCTGCCACTGGAACACATCGCCTTCTCAGGCCGTTGTTTTTCGCTCCAAGCTTGTGGTGAAATCAAATGAAGTGCTCAAAATGCATGGGGAGCGCTCAGGCCTGGACACACATGGAAATGGAAACGAACACACCGTTGATTTCACACATGGAATGTCTAGAGGGAAAAAAATCAGCAAACATTAGAGTTGCCTGGTCTTGAGTTTTGCAGGTTGATTGGCATTCCAGGGATCACGGCTGATTGTAGAGGTATTGGTGACTTGACGCTTTTCTCTGAATTTGTTTTCCTAGGTCGTGTAGTGCCTTATGCCGACTTGAAGTGTTCGCCACTGTCTCCCACTCGTGTGGTCGATATAAGTCTAGTTTGCAAAGGGGCAGGGACAGGGTCAAACCGCGCGTCCGAAAAAAAAACAGTTAGAGGGGGTCGTTTGGGCGTGTCTAAGGAGGAGGGGGTCCATTGGCGGCCTTGGTGGGGCGCAGGGCATAAGGTGCGTGGAGAGGAAAAAAAGTTGCGTTTCATAGGTTGTATATACCTATGTCTACTACCCACCCCCTCGACGCTGTTTTTGGGGGAAAAGTGGACATAAAAGAGGAGAGGTGCGCGGTGGAGGAACGGCTGGTTTGTATCGGGAAGGTCGCAACTGTGTGTTGGGTGTGGCGGTCGCAACAATCTGGAAATGTTCGAACGTGACGGTTGACTCTCCCAGGATGCCTAAGGCAGTTGTGGTAGAAAGCTCAAATCATAAAGTAATTCTTGTTGGTCAGTTATTCTCCAAGATGCGCCACGCGTTCCACTTCAATTCAGAACCATAATGGCATTTTGAAGGCGACTGGCCTATACGATAATTGCCAGCCGCCATTTAATGTGGAAGTCAGTTTTTTATCATCTCAACCGGCTCCAGTACTAATTAATCAAATCTGAAGGGATGGAAGACATAGTTGGCGGCGCGCCATACGACCCACGATTTGATTTCTAGACTGTGGGCATAATAAGTGGCTCCACTTGCTACTATCCTACTTTCGCTCCACGCAGATATTCATGGCATGCTAACCAATCGCTCTACCGTGACACTATACCGAGAGATGTTGAGATACTGCAATTTTTTGTACTGTACGCCACAACGAGGTTTTTAAGATGGAATCTTTATTTACTGGCCTTTACGTTTCGAACCGCTTCGTCTTCTTCAGAGGCCTGGAGATTGTCTGAAGCTTTTTGATTTGTAAGCTACTCGATCAACCGATTTAGTATTCTCGACGTCATAGAGCGTCGAGAACACTTCCGAGCACTCAGTGATGAAGAAGTAACTCACCCAAGATTCCACCGATGCGGAGCAGTAGCTCACGCCCTGTGTTAGTTGACGTCAATGAGCAAATGAGCTCTACTCAAGTCTCGCAGTGTCATATATGTGTCAAATGCTGTCAAAATCGAATTACAGAAGAACAAACAGATTTTGACATATATGACACTGCGAGACTTGAGTAGAGCTCATTTGCCTCATTGACGTCAACTAACACAGGGCGTGAGCTACTGCTCCGCATCGGTGGAATCTTGGGTGAGTTACTTCTTCATCACTGAGTGCTTCGGAAGTGTTCTCGACGCTCTATGACGTCGAGAATACTAAATCGGTTGATCGAGTAGCTTAACAAATCAAAAGCTTCAGACAATCTCCAGGCCTCTGAAGAAGACGAAGCGGTCGAAACGTCAGGCCAGTAAATAAAGATTCCATCTTAAAAACCTCGTTGGCGTACAGTACAAAAACAATTGCAGTATCTCAACATCAAATGCCGAGGTTTCAACAAAGGACGACATGGAGACTATATCGAGAGACTCGGTGAGCATCCATCCCTACTTGTGGCCTCACCCATATTTTAGCAACGATTGAATGTGTACTCTGAGAAGTCATTTTTTGCTAAAAAGCTAGTAATTAATTCCTGGCCTTGATGGACTTTTCAAAAGTGCCCAATATGTTTTGTATATGTGAAAGCGATTCTAAGCTTTGAACAAATGAAAATTATTAACCCATGCGGAATCGCAATGATATTTGCAATGCGGGTTGGGCGATACACCGTCTTACGGAGATCATCCTGTGCTTATTTGAGTGTTCTTATCCTCCAGAACAGACTCGCAGATGACTATCCGGGAAGAATGAAATACCTCGTTAGTCTTTACGGTATTCGATCCCGAGATATGTTACCGATAGTGGTGCCATACTGTCTTGCCCGCCTCTATCGTCAAATAGAAAAGAATCACTCACATCTTTAGTGATGCAGGTGGCGAGAGAGGATTAACGCTGAGCGTGTTTGTCAGCTGGATGACCCAGTTAACGGCGGGTTCCCTACATTTTGTGAATCTCAAAACCGCAATTTCTCTTCTTTCTTTCTTTTAAAGATAATTGCAACATGCGCAGAGCTCATCTGTCATAGTGCTTTGCTCGTCACCCCAGGGTAAGCTGAGATTTCGTTGAAATTATAACCTAAGTTCTGTCAAAGGCGTTGTTACACGAGGGTTATCGAACCAACAGAAAAGCTTCTGGGCGCCTTAAAGCAACAGTTCAGGAACGGTTTCGCGGGAAAAAACCACCAATAATGAAGTTGTAGATGAAAACCAGACGATTAATGTATGAAAAACTGGAAAAAAACGTCGGGGAGGGTCTTAGACAGGTACTCTCCCTCTGCCGCTCAGCAATGGATAAAGACGCACGTTGGACGAGTTGTCTGAACGTGCCCGCTGTAAACGCGCTCCATTTTTCAATCAATTTTCCCTGTGGTCCCAAAACGAGCACGATTGCCGACGCGTCCAATGACGGCCGGCAAGGGGGCGGGATTGGGGAAATCCCCAAGAACACCCATGTTTGAGGGACTTTCCACCCTGTTTTTGAGTTTCTGAGGTAAGTTCGTTTATTATTTCCACTGCATATGTTCTTCACTAGGGCTCGTGTATCCCTCAGTAGTAGTGGCATTGAAATTTTCGGACCCTCCCTGAACTGTTGCTTTAATGAATATCGATTTGAAAGCAAGTTCCTTGATAAAGAAAACATTCACCACCGTACACTTCCATCAAGCGGTTTTGCTATCGATCAGTAAAGTAGTGAAGGGAGTGAGAACTTAGCTCATTTCGTCCTTGCCTGGAGTCGGGATTGACTGATTCTTGATTAAATCCTTCGATATTGCTGTCTAGAGGCAAGGTTTAGCGTCCTTCGATAATTTTCTACAAGTGAGGGCATCGGGGCGTAGTGATCCTTCGAAGGAATATGCATGATGGATGTCATTGAAGAATTTATGGAAGCATTCCTTCCACACTAGAGAGCGGACAGATTATTCCGAAGATTTCAAAAGGTTTCTCGATCTTTCTCAGTACACATGCATATTCTTTTATACGTGTACATATATACACTATTCTCAGTACATTCAGAATTCGGGAGAGTAAAGTTGGAAAATAGATGAAAGCAAGACCGGGGTGGTGGTATTAATGTTGAAGGGGGTTGCAGTTCGGAATCGTTTTGATTTCATTCGTGTACCCTGCTAACAGATTTCCGCTTGCAACGTAATAACTTCGTATAGCATACATGCTGATCCCGTTTCCCTATTACAGTCATATTTCAGATTGTTCCACAATTCTTATCTGTGAAATGCTCAGTTTTGTCAGAAAGGGTGTACCTATGCAGTTAAGTGAAATCATACTATGGGGGCAAATAAAAGAACGGGTTATAAGGAAAATATTGTCCTATCGAGCTTAAAATTGCTGTCCTATTGGTTTCTGAGATATAAGGGTTGAAGTCGAGGAAAATTCATGAGAGGAAATAACGAAAGGTTAGCGAAAATGGACGCAACGAACAATCGCATACAACGCTCCGAATTTAAAAAAGATGACGAACAAAAACGAAAAATTCAGACGCAATCTATCCATCTTATCCTTCATTTGTTGTCCTCAACGCAGCTGCGACATGTTCTCTATCAGCCCAGATTACTCAGAAGTGGTTTCATCGTATTCTCTCGTGACAATTCGCTTAGCCTTCTTGTGTTTCTCAGTCGGATTCAAGTTTCGTACACCCTTGATACCCGTATTATCATATCTACAATAACTCCAGGCTATCATTCACTGCGCTTTCATCCGTTTTCTTGGGAACCACACTCGAGCGCCGAGCCATTCATGAATTTCTGTATTGTTTTGGAGAGGTAAAAATTCGAAAAGGCGTTGACTCCAGCAGTAAATTTTGCCTTTTCTTCCTCTTCTATCGCCACAAGATTCTTACTTTGATCTGCCAAATAATTAAGTTTATATGCATTAGATTCGACTCTCCTGCACCCGACACAGTATGTAGCTCGAGCAGATCTAACTATAAGGGCTGCGTGAATATGTCAGGGAAACAAAGTGAGTAAGTCGTTCTTCTTGACAGTAGTTGTTCATACGTGAAATACCAACTTCGGCGGGGATTCCAGGTATGGCATCCGTTAGAATTGAAGAAAAAAGTACTAGTCTCCCAAATTTTTGGCCCCATGAACTAGTCCATTGCTATCAAAGGCACCCAGGCAGAGGTCGTGTGAACGCTTCTCTTCGGTCTGTAGTATAGCCCTAGAGGACAATCACAAATGTGGCGTTCCCGTGCACGGAAACCAACCGACAAGAGCGCTTGGGCCTTGCAAAGTAAGCTGCTGAAGCTGCAGACTTTTTTCTCTTATCAGGCTGTTGTCTGGCGCTCTCTCATCTGTAGCGCTCTCTCGCCTCATACTCTCCTCTCCGCGCTTAGTCTCTCATTCCCTTAGCACAGCCGATTAGGAAGGTGAGTGAGCCCTTAACCTAAGCGTTTTCGACGGATTCTTTTCCTTTTTTCTTTACTGCCGGCCCATTTCGCACCAATACATTCGCATTCGTGTGCAAGAGCCACACCAATGTGATCCTTGGGCATGCCTCAAGCCGATTTATTTGATTCTAACCGTCTTTATTTTACTCACTTCTTTATGTGAGTATGTCACATCAGCCGCTCTACTGAATAGAACCGATGGAAAAACGATGGAATTTGATGGAAGACCATTAACCTTACCGTTTTCTCTGCCCTCCATTGGACCTGGGGCCATATATCGCATCCCTCCAGCCAAGATGGGAAAATAGACTGTGCTAAAAGTTCAAGAAATATGACACAAAAATACAAATCATTCTAAAAAAGTTCTCAATCATCGCCTGCCATGAAAAGGACTATTCTGGCAATCATAGTTATGTGGGCTGACAGAATTAGAGCTTGAAGGAAATGGATCGAATCACTAATCGCTTTAGTCAGAAACAGCGCTCCTTAAGCGCGTTCAAAGTGACTGATTTGCCTATTGACGCCGACGCCAAGCGCATGTTATCGTACTGGTTTGTCGCTGCTGGTTTGTTTCGGGAAAACTGGTCCTCTAAGATAGTTTGGTGTTAAGTCGCCTGGTCACACGCCCATCATCATCATCATATCTAAACGTCCCTCGTTGATCGGTTTTCCTTGTTTGATTGTCATGCACGAAAAGCTAGCCCTTTTATCCGATACGTACGCGGATCTCTAGAAAAACATGAGCATTCAATTGTCTCGTGGAACACCACGGAGTGAATGATGCTAAATCGAAGCCCTGCTCGATGATTCGGTCTAATGGGTTGCAGTTTGCATCGGCTGATCCTCATCGCTCCCAGTCTTCCTTGAAATCCTCTACTGTTCTAGCCATTTTAAAATACTAGCTTATACTTTGTTCTGGCGTAACTTATCACCAGAATGCCTTCTTAAGGATCGATACGGAAGAAAGAGGGAAGGGATTTACTCAGAGTACCACCTCGGTCTTCTTTACTAGTGGTCGTAATTCACAGGCTGCTGAGGAGAGGATTGATTACCATAGACGCTCTTTTGCAGTAATTTTTTATAGGTACTTCTAATCGGTTCGCTACTCCCATTACTTTTCTTTCTCTCATATTTTGCGCAATTTTTCATCTCATTCAGCCCCTTCTGTGTTCTATTTGTGGATAAAAATAATTCTTATAGCATATGAGGGAATGGAAGAATGACATGTGTCTATTCGGTCCACATTCATAGTATCACACAATGATGGGGAGGGGTGGGGGTGGGTGGAAGGGGGGGGGGGGGGGAGTTTGGCGTGCTAGCTTTAAAGGCGTGCCAGCCCTATGAATTCCTAAGAAGAGGAGTCTTCAATTACTGCGTCATTTTAATTCAAGGTGCACACCATTTTTTACGGTATCGAAAACGAATACTTCGCATCGAATTGCTCAACGAACTAAATTCGTCTAAAGACATCAAGTCAGGAATTGAGCTGAACTAATCTTTTGCTCTTGAAATGCATAGCGCAGAGATGTGAAATGATCACCACTGAATTTAAAAACCGGGCGAAGCCGTCAGAAGGTAGGACATAAATTGTCCCTCTTCTTAGCAAGGGTTTTCATATACGGCCGAGTTTTCCGAACATGCCACCATTGTTGGCTTCGTGATAGCGCTGATACGGCAATAGCCGTTTTTACGCCCGATATCAGCCACGCAGCACTTCCAGCGGATAGCCCACGTCTTCCTAAATGCTAGGTCGGGGCGATATTACGGCGGCTCGAGACAGGAGTGCGGAATCCTTTCTATGGTTGCAGACCCACGCCCTCACATGAGTATTGACGGGCAGGTTCTATGAACACCTGTTCCCGAACCCGTCCTCAATGCAGAAGTAGTAAAGTGACAATTGGGCCCGTGCTTAGCAATGCACCCTTTACGGGTATCATATCCCAAGCTATACCCATCAGGCTGGTCGAGCCGTGCCATGTCTTCGGAACCGGTAGATTGGTATCAAGACTTATTTGGTGGCGATAAAACAATGGCTACTAAGTCAGCTTGTTTCCGCAAGCCGCTTTTGTGGCTACGTCGTATCCCAGATGGCGCTGATGTTCTGATGGTAAGAGAATGCAGGCGGGCATATCCATAAAAGCGAGGGGTCAAGGCAGGATGGCATCCTGCTTCTCCAATTGAGTTGACGCGTGCTTCGCTAACTTGGCTTGATGCTTGGTATCTTCATGCAAATGTCATTTATCGGGCAAAGCTTCACACTGCGGGAGAGCACGACTGTTAACTCATCGTCGGTCACTAGTAAGGGCACGAAACATCGCATATTTTCTAACCCATTGGCTTAAACAATTTTTCCGCTATCGCAATGTCTAGTGGATGATATAATGCTATCTCTCCAACCCCACTAGTGAAAAACTATATGCGAGAGTTCTTGCATAGCGTCGCTTGTCCAGGACTGTTAACTTGCGATGGGAAATGAGGCGACATAATTCAAGAACACGAAGCTCTACGATGCCGAGCGAAGTTTATGCATGGGTTCACCAACGGGGTACGATAACCTACTGCAGACGCGTGATCATACCGGGTGCACTATATCGCTTATGCAAGAGCGAGATCTTTTTGCGTACATTGTATAACCATTTCTCTCCGTTCTCCCATGATATACAACACCTGTTGTGCAAAACTTAGAAGGCAAAGTTCGGCGCCCCCCCCCCTCAGACTCACTTAATGAGCCTTTACGGTGGCTAGAAGCGCTAGGCACGCAAGTGTATGGGTCGCGTCACTTCCCTACTTCGAAAACCGTTATTTAGACGCTAGGCTCTAAGAACTTTGACACGCTCCACCTGCTGCGACACGCTCCGCCCACCGCTCGATATCTTGACTGCGTCGGAATGTTGATCTGCTATGCTCTCTCTACTTAGACTTCTCTAGCGCTCTCCGCGCTCACATTATCTCTCATCTCCCTGCCGGCCTTTTGAACTTCTCCGCACCGTAGAGGAAATGGCTCGTATTTCCTAAGCATTTCACGATTTCTTTTTCTCTTTTCTGCACTGGCGGTCCACTACCTACCCCTACTTTCACATTTAAGTGGAATTAACTCATAATTCAATCCTGAATCTTGCCTTTAAGGACGAGATGGATAAATTGACATAACTTATTAACAATTTGGTGGAATTGGATGAAACTGCGCAAGTGTACTGCCAAAAGCCTTACAGTCATGGACATGGAAGTGGGCCTCATATATGCAGCGGTCGGCTTCAGTATGGAGCCAAAAGGGAGTGGCCGCATAAAACGAAGGGTTTGGTGGGACAGGACAAGAGGGAGTGTACTGAGCAGGGAGAAGTCACTGTGGAAAGTAGTGGTGCCCTTGATCACAACAAGTCTCAGAGACAACACGAGGGTGACTTTGCGCGAGAAAGAATCCCTGGGAAACTGGAAGAAGGAAGATTTGTAACGAGTGTGGTCCAGGAGTTTGATGTTGCTCACCCCATTGTTTTGTGCGCATAAGGGCAATATGGACTGCAGCCACTGCTGCCCCTAGAAGAGTAGGTGGTGGATCAGGATTAACCGCAACTGCAGGTGATTGCTACGTTGTGCAACAGACAAGAATTGACCTACGTCAGTCACAGGTTGCAGTTGCAAAAACATCTATCAGGATTGTGTGAGGCACGTAATCCCAGGCGGAGCAGTGGTACAGTGACCGTATAGGCATGGTCTGTCTGACAGATGAACAGTATCTGGTGTTCGTTCGAAACCCGGGCATCGGCGGGAACATTTGCTAGGTGTCGGGACATCAGCGAAGGACCACTGATTTGGATGATCGCGTGTTCTTCCCATTCAAGATCAAATTGGATGTAGGTAGTGATTTTGGACTTATCCGCACGTGGCGAGAATAGGATCATGTAATCCACCCGCGACAATCGTTCGACATGATTGTTTTGATAGTCTATTCGATATGGTGTGGGGAGGCCTAAAGTCGGAAGATGTACCAAGCTCTCAACTCCTGGTCGCGGAATGCTTTCTGATCGACGTTATTGTGACGCTGTACTCCTCACTTCTGTGCATTTGTTCAAGGATGCTTTGACCTCAACTTCAATCGTATGGAGGACAAGGTGCGAGAGCATCAGACCAGCCTAGGTGGAAAACTCCTGCGGTTAGCTCGGGATCTGAAAATCGAGGATTTCCAGCGATCGGTCGAGCCTGCCCGCTTTCCTCCAAGCAAATGCTATGGAGCACGTGTGGAGCGCATTCAGGAAAGCTATTGTAGCGCATCCCCATGCGCCAACAATTGTCCAGCAGTTGTCAATTACGGTCTTCAAGGAATGGATCGTTCTCTCCACAAGAACTCTTAACCAACCTTGTGCCAGTATTGGAGCACGTGGCAGAGCATGCTTTGCAGTCCGTAGTGTTCATACACCCCATCAAGAACCAGCTCCTCTCTTTTGAATGTCTACCATGAGTTGGAGTAGCCTCACCCATCGACCGCTTCAGACAGGGTGTTTGAGAAAAAAATGATTTTTCTAATCGTCCCGTTGCGCTTTTCGGCTAATAACTCTCTGCACTGTATCGCAACATTTACTTCTATACATGTGCCAAATTTGATCTACCTAGGTTAGCTAGCAACCGGATATCATGTGAAAGTTACTTCGGTCCCTAAGTTTTGCACACCAGTGTATTAATATACTTTTCACATATAGCAAGTTCTCTCGTATACTAAATGGCCAGCTATATTGAGCAGGTTAATTGGTATGAAAAAAATATAGGATAGAAATTCGAGGACATGTAGGCGAGTGGTACGAGCTGGCTGCAATGGTTTAAGGTGGTCTGTGCTCCGTCTGTAGTCACTATGATTTCCGTGGAATTTAGACCAATCCATTACAAGGTAAGCGAGTAGGCCATGTCTCCTAATAAGGTCCCACTGAATTGCTCGTAGAGCCAGCCTAAATGGCAGAGAGGATAAGGGCATGCATAAGAAATGGGCTTAAAGCGTATTGCCGCAACTTCAAGCCAGAAGCCCAAGGCTCCAATAGGCGGGATTTCACGTATGCAAAAGAATCGTTAGTTAGAACCGGGGTAGAATATGTTCAGTGGTGCAGGGGTGCAGAAAAAAATGACAATTGGACCCAGAACCTGAGGAAGGCGACGCCTTCGCTTCGTTCGTGATTCTGCATTGAAGGCGACCGCATCTGTGCGTCTACTTGCTGCAAATTAGTGTGTCGGTCTATCTAACGCCTACGGGTTGCCGTCCTCTTATCTATTTATTTGTGCAATTCCGCGCCTAGAAAGAAAAGCAATAGAAAAAACGTGTGGTTAGTACAGAGGGACGGTAAGCCTTATTTATCTACTAACGAAACTATTAAAGACTACGGGATAAAAAAAACCCATCTCCTTTCCTGCACGACATGGGATACCCAGCTAATTGGATAGCGTTTTGCACAGTGTGATCGCGTCAACACCCGAGGAACAGGGAAAACCCTTCCTTCGGCACTGGTACCCCTTCGACCGGTTCGTGTGAAGCCTCGTCTAAGAAATGCGTGAATCTGGAAACTGTGTATCGCCTTCCACGTAGAAGCGCAAGTGTTAGCACCCAATTGCAGCAGACCAAGTTCTGTGCATGCAACTCCAGTTTTCACCATGTAACAGGCCTTCGGAAAGCCAAGAGAGGTCAAGAAGACGCATAGAATAGTGATCATGGTGGAGCGGCCATGGTATTAGGTGAGCCGTCATGGGGAAGCGATGAATTCATCCTTTTGAATGAAATCTATGCCTGGGACGGAGGGCTTCTATAATCCAGGTTTGGACGACTTCTATTTGCTCAAACATTCCGCAATTACGGTGATAGCCGATAGTAATGACAGCTCCCAAATAACCGAAAATGGCTTCGGTTATCATCATGTTCCCACTTCCAGTAAGCAGCCGCGGCTGATAGTTACAAAGCGTGCTATTGTCATAGATCATTCGCAAAATATTAAACATTTGATTTTACTCGCCGCAGATCGGGTTTTTCGCTGCGGAAGGACGACGAAAAAACCACCTCATCCGCTTCTTCTCGTTTTGTTTTGCGATTCCATGGATATCACTTCCTTTTGAGAAAAAGGAAACTGGACTGCTTTCACATGGAAGTCCAATGCTATCATTTGTGTCGCTTCCTGCAGTGATGCTTATATTTGAAGCATTTGACGAGCTAAAAATCTGCTGGTTCCCGTCATTTCTTATTTCGGCCTTGGTCTTCCAATAAGATCGTTTTTGCTACTGATTCAGACAGTGCGACAACCACACCGAAACCTTCATTTTTTAGAATCCTTTTATTTCAGTCGGCTTTTCTACGAGGGAGAGAGCATTAAGTTAAGCCCGTAGGCCGTCCTATAGGTCAGATAAGTAAGTACGCAAACCCACTGACATGGGATTTGATGAGGTATATCCCGTTGGGTATGCTCACAGACAACAATTATTAAAATTTATAGTAATAGTGATAATTTTTATATCTTTCTTGTCCCATTTGGCAAGAAGAGTTATGTTCGGTCACTTCGATAAACCGCTAGCTATCCCACTGATCCTATCCTCATGACGGTCGAAGATTATTAGTCAGAATTCAGCCAAACACAGTACGACAGGCACTAGGAGTAACTGGAACCTCTGGAATCGCTCTGATTAGTACGCCTCGAAAAGTCGAAGTGCGCATGAGGAAACATTACTGGATAAAAAGAGAAAAAACGCTGCTGTAAAAAACACTTCGGAGTACGCGGCACGGTATATGGAGAGGACACAGCGTGTCGAGAAGAGACGGAAAACACCCGAGGAGAGCAACACTACGCACGACGGAGGGGCGCAGGACTCCAAGTGTGCCTGCCGCAATGACAAGAATAGGCAGCATGACAACGATCAAAAGCGCGCTTTAGCGTCTCTCGAGCTCGTCGGGACCAGGCGTCAACCGGATCCGTTCGAACGAGTTCGACACGGGGTCGCAGTTTGCGCCGGCTTCGGTTATCAGGCATAGAGGCAGAAGAGTGGCTAGTGAACAAAGTTGCCGTTTCAGTATTGTATTATACCCCCTCCCCCGCTCGGACGGGCTATTTTTTTTCCGAAGAAAAGTGGCGGAGTTCGAGTCTTTAGCGTAATGTTGTTGGGCTGGGCTGTGTCGACTGGTCTCAGTCAAATATTATAGAAGAGGGAGAGGTCGCGGTGGGGGGATGGCTGGTTGTATTGGGGGGTCGCAAATGTGTATTGGTGGGGGTCGCAACTGGACCCCCTCCAGAGGGGGGGGTCGCAAAAATCCTGAAAATGTTCGAACGTGACGGTTGACCCTGGTTAGGACGGTCTTCGCCGCACCATGTAATCCTTAATCAATACGCTTCTTTCTCACTCAGCGGAATGACTTTTTCTTGGTTAAGCGACCTAAGTTCGACTTATGGCTTCGCCACCTAAAAGGCTTTGAAAGAAATTTAGTCCTGACGGGCAGCCCAGCAGATCAATCGCAATGCATTTTTCCGCTTCAAAATATTCCTTGATTCTGACTGTACAGTGCTATTCAATGTACCTTCACCGTGTAGGACTAACTGGACAGATAGACTAAACATTCCTACTGCACGTAACTCCAACTTTTCAGTGTCGCGTTTTATCTATCACTGATCAATTTTAGTTTTTTCAATTTTTTTTCCTGCAGAATTGTGCTGTCATACTGCAGTGGGTACACTGTGATGACGGTTTTTTTACAGAACATGTCGCTACTTGATCGTTGGATTTTTTTCCGGAAGGTCCAGTTTTACGATTTCCAGGGGTCATTATGATGATGAACTATAGGCGCACTCACGGTGCCAGCTAAATTTATTGCCTAATTAGACCAAGTTTTCTGATCTTTTTTCTTAGAGTTGGGACCTGTTGGCTTACTATCACAGCGGATTTCAGTATTTATGATACAGTTAGTGGCTAATGTCACCAAAATGGGCACAAAAACACGAAAAAAGATTTCTGTGCGCAAAATTCTGTCATCAAAGGCAAAAATTCATAGTGAAAACCTCCATGTGTAAATGTGAGGCACGAGAATTACAGGGTGTCCCATAAATATTGCACCACTTTTCATTTTCAAGAGGTTTTACAAAAACTTTAGCAATACATTCATATTGAAAGGAATGACATTCATTGGATATGCTCCCTGTTGTTGTGAGTATGGCTCCCAATTGCTTCGAACGCAACTCTACTGTGGCCCGCATGGCATCCTGGGGTGTTCTCTTCGAAACTTTGCAGAGAAAAGGCTCCGGCTCATCCATGTGGATGCAATGTTTAGTGCAGGCTCTGCCCTCTAACATAGCCCACATAGGATGGTCCAGCACGTTGAAATCAAGGATAGGAGAGCCATTCGTTTGAGGATGTGAAATCGGGAACAGTATCATGAGACCAGTCCTAAACAATTTTTGCCCCTTATGCAGAAGCTGGTTACCTTTGAAAAGAACGTCATTCCTCTTGGAGAAGCTAGATACCTTAGTAACAGAATGGTGCACTGGAGCATTCGTTAGCTAGGTCTGTATCGAGTTTTATTCGCTTTTCAACAGACAGTTGTGGTGAGCGACCGGTGATTGAGACCCTTGCCCAAATCGTGATAAAGATTGGCTGCTGCTTGTGGCGAATATTCCTTTCACTCTCATTGGCTTCCACAGACCTCATGCGGGCATCCTCGGAGTTTGAAGATTGTAGCTCCGCTCCATGTGAGGAATTTTGTCGTCGATGAAAACGGTGCCCGCGTAATCGCCATTTTCGGCCCTCGACACCAGCTCTTTGAACTTTTTGTCTCTGCTGTGCTCCTCCCGTTGGATTGAGCAGTGGTGCTTATGCAACTTATAATGGACTGTGAGCAGTTGTTATCTGACCACTCTCTACATGACTGTGTTTAGAAACTCCAGCGTTCTGGTCACCTTTCTCGAGCCAACCCGGGTATTGCAGTCGTTTCGCTTCTTCATGCTTTTCCTGAGATCCAAGATGTCAGAACTTGTGGGGCGGCCACAACAAAGACTACTTTTATTGGTCTTCTCTTCAGTGCACGGTAGGCCGCGGAGCGGTTGAAAATCCAAAGAAGCGCGATGCTCATCACCGGATGTCCGACCTAGCTGTATGAGAGGTTAGGACCTCTTGAAGTTTAGGCGCACCATGAGATGGAAGGCCTAAGAAAGTCCCTGACGTTTGACATTTGTCTTGTGCTTGCTTTTATTATTCGATCGACATGATCTACTATACATATTTTAATCTACAGAGTCCCACCTAATGAGGCAGGTCAGCGACCCCTTCTCCCAGAACTGAGCAGAGACTGAGAGTCAAAGAAATCGCTGACCGCTCTTTCAACGTCTTCAACTTTGGTGAATTTTTTCTTCGCTAGGAATGCCTTGAGGGAATGAAGTAAGTGATAATCAGAGAGGGCAATGTCAGGGGAATAGGGTGGGTGGGGAACCGCGTCCCAGATCAGCTCTTCCAATTTTGCACGGGTCTCTTTAGCTATGTGGGGCCTGGCGTCATCGTGGAGTAGGTGGACAGAAGTTCGTCTCGGTCGTTTTTCTTGAACAGCGTCCGCTAGTTTCTGGAGCTGACTGGCGTAAATGCTGCCGGTAGCGGTATCTTTACGGGAGCATCTCATAATACAGCATTCCTCACGAATCCCAGAGGTAGCAAAGGAGACAGCTTTTGGGGTGAAGGTCCGATTTTGCTTGTGTCGGCAGGTCCTTCTCCGAGGGAGCCACACGGCACTGTGCTTGTTAGAATCGTAGAGGACCCAACTCTCATCTCTCGTAATCATGCCTTCCAAAAACTCCTTTCGGTGCGGACAAAGAAGGAGAAACTGACAAATGGGTACCCGCCTGAACCGCGTGCTATCGGTCAAGACATGAGAATCCATCGAGTCAGCACTTTCCTGCTGATAGAGGCGGTGTGAAGGGGACCGAGGACTGTGGGATGGGTGCACCCGAGTCTTATCACAAGGCTGCGGGTGCTAACGTCCGGATCCTCTTCGACAGCGCCGAGAACGGTGGAGTCTTCTACCTTTTGTGGGCTTCCCAACCTTGTCTTTTCTTTGAAAGCCGTCTCCTCCTTCGAAGCCTGCGAACCAGAGCTTGGCACTGATGATGGAAGTGGTGTCCCTTCCCAATGCGATGCTGATAATGTTGACGGTTTCCACTGCTCCTGTGCCGCAGCGCCATTCATTGAAGATGATCGCTCGAAAGTGCTCTTGTGGAATCGACATCATGATTAAAGTTAAAGAAGGCAACCCGGCTATATATACCTACTGCGGAGAAGTATGATCGACAGCGATAGTCTATCACGTAGCAGATTCTAGGTATCGATCAATAAGCGAAAGTTCTGGAGCTTTCAAAAAATTGGCTCAGGACTTTCTTTCCATCAAGTACCAGGACGAACGGCATAAGCGTGTAATGTGGTTCATGGTTTTGACAAGAGGATAGAGGATTTGGAAAGGTCTGCAACCTCGGAGAAAAGCTGTAACGCTACAGACGGGGTGGTGAGCTCAAAATTTGGTGCAATATTTATGAGACCCCCTGTACTTACGCTCAAATCGTAGTGACATTTGAATGCGATATGACCTACACATATAATGACTTGCGTAAACCATGTACAAGTCAGGCTTTCTATCTTATCACACAATTGTGATACCCATTGACAAATCGACAAAGGATCGAAGCCTGCTTGGCCTAGACGGTGAACGATCCAGGATCCAATCTCGGCCGCTGCGCACGGTAAGCACCCTCACTTGCCAACTTGCCACTGCACCACTTCCGCCCATGTCGACACATAGGACTGAACAATAGAAATTTCATCCAGAATTATTTGGCAAACGCTTACAAGACATCTTCGGAATCGGCTGTTCGGTATCATGTTTGCGTGAGCGGATCAAAAAACCGCGCATGACAAGCTTCACAATTCAATCCAGGGGGCCAGCCGCATTTAGTTGTCATTGCTCTTCTAAATGGAGGACAACCGGCAGACATAACCATAGTCGATTCTGTCGTTTCTATCCGATTTGTGGCCCCCAGTCTGCATGGAAACCACGATGTATAACAAGGAAGAGATCGAAATCTAGGCCGTAAATGACGCAGTTAAAACCGCTTCAATGAGATGTGGCGATAGATAAGAAAGGCTACCTGTATGATGACCCTAACGAACGTCAAGAATGATCTCTGAATCGAGTTTTTGATGTATTTGAAGTGAGTGACATTGGATACGAATTAGTGGCGAGTAACAGCCTACTTCTTGAACGCGTATCGATTACAAACTTTCACACCAGAGCCGCCAAACCCGGACAGAACACCTTGGTCTGGCCTAAAAACAGCCTGGTTTGGTGATCTATCCGTTTGTGCTTCATGTCATCTTCAGAGTCATGGAAATCCTCGAATGTATGCCTTCTCGATTAGTCGTTCCTCTTTGCACTTGAGCTCTACTTGGTTCAGGTTTCACTTCATGTCTTAAGAATCAATTTGCAATCCTCTTCCGCGGGCCTCTCACGAGCTTGAAATATTACTATTGTTGCTGCAAATTCAAATAAGAACGGCTTGATTTATTCCGTAACTCCGCTTTTTCGTCGAGGGTGGCCATACGAATATCAGAAAAATTTCGCTAAATTATGGACAAATGCTCGGCCTCGCGCGGGACTCGAACTCATACTCAGGTCTTCCGTGCGCCGTGCTTATCCACTGCACTGACGAGACTTGATCTACTTTCATTTTTCCTACAGTCTATAGCAACTGATACGTATGTGTAACTTTATGAGGCCATATTCTCTGTTGGTGAAATGGGAAAGTGTTGTGCTTGAATAGCTCGGACTCAGGATCAAATTTTTTCCGAGACTGTCCTATTTTTCTGCATCGGCT
>MU871105.1:0-23521 GCA_036418205.1 Ostertagia ostertagi
GCTTCCGACGAACCCACGGAATATCTCGAAAAAGGGGAAGTTAAAGGACTTGCTGTTCCTGTAGCCATTTCTACTCTCTGTCCACTAATCTCGAAAATAGCAACAGCCAGGGTGGTGAGGAAATGTACCGGGACCTCCCTAACCTGTTAGACAGGGGGTGATCGTGAAATTAAAAAAAAATGCGAACGCGACAGTTGACCCTGAGTAGAAGGAGTACAAAACGACAGCTATTAGTTTACACTACGGTTTGGCTTCAATCTATTGTAAGAGCTTCGTGAATGTATAAAAAAATTCATTATTGATTGATCCCATTTCGATATGCGCTATGCCGAATATCAGACCTGTAGACCTAACAATAAGAATGATGCACTGTGATACTATGTACTAGTTTGGCTTTCGCAATGGCTCGCTGTGGATGTTGATGTGCAATGTAAATTTTTTGATCCAAAATATATTTTCAATTATTCAGATTGCTTACTATTTATTATACAACACTTAGGGCTGTTTCATAAAATTTTAAGGTGGGCGATTTAAAGATGTTTAGTCTGTATGACGCACATGCCTGAAGGAGACTAAACAATTACATTTCCCTTGGGCCAGTCTGTACGAAAAGGTGGGAACAAAGAGGCGAGATAGAAGGCTCGGTTCGCCTGCCGCGTGCGACCCCAAGTTTGAACATCTGAACTAATAGCGTGGCAAGCAGCACTAATTGCCACTACAATCCTCCTGTGAACCTCGTGTGATGCCACTGCCGCTAAAAGGCAAAGCTGTTGCAGAATTTCCTACGGCTGGAAGTAAGACGTTGTCTACTAAAGCAGAATTCGAGTACAAGATTGCGTATTCGATAAGCTATGTATCTAGCCACTGTGCAGTCGTCAGGCTGATGTCAGACTTTGCGAAAAGCGCGCTACTAGCGCGACGCGACCGCGCACGCTAGAGAATCGCTTAATTCGTTAACAATTCGCTCGATTCGCTGGTAGCGAAACGCGACCGCGGACTAGCAGATTGCTAGTAGCAAAGCTCAATTTCCAAGGATTGAAATCCGCCTTAGCAAAGTGGTAAAATTGAAATATTTCTTGAAAAACGGCTTGTTTGAGCAGTTTCCACCACTGTAAACCGTAATAGAAGCGAAATAAGCGAGAAAAGCGACATCAAGTAAAAGGGGATGTCAAAATACCACTTTAATTTTTCCTTTTTTTCACAAATTTTTATTATAATGATCAAGGTGTTCACCTCACAATTGGTACCGAGCTCAACGGAAAACGTAATAATAAAAAAATAAAAGCAGCTATGTCCCCACCGACTGTCTGGGGACATAGCTGCTTTTATTTCAATAATGGTTAAATAAGTATTGATTGAAGAAAATTGGGAATTTCTTCTCGTTACGCACCCATTCACACATTGTGGAACGAACGTGAGAAAATCGTAAAAAACGCCCGCACAAAGCAGTGATTGCAGTTTGATTTTTGCTATGAATTGGGAACGATTCACACTGAACACGAGCCAAAATCAGGAAAAAAGGTGGCTTCATTCACAAGCTATACAACGGATATGAAAGTCATAGCCTTGCAGGGGTGTGACAGAGGTATGACAATAGCGCTGAAACTTTGAAAAGTCCAGTTCATCATCAATAACTGGTTTCGGTTCGGTGGTTTTGCTACCCACTGAGTCATACCAAAGTTACGCCAAAGTACAGTGTCACTAAAGAGCGCAACTACCGTAGCGCTTGACGTTTTTTGAACGACCACTTAAAATAATGTGTATGTTTCCTTGTGTATGCTTTTGAAGCTTCTTTTTATTATAAGACAAGACTCAGCGCTGTTCTGTGAATTTTTAACGCCCCAGCGGTAAGGGATAGCCTATGTTAGCCCAGCATAACTCATTTATTTACCTTCCCTTACGATAAGTCCATTTTTAACCTTTCTCATTATCTTAGATTCCCGAAAATCCGTTGACTATAGGGAGAGTAGGCTCCTACCCCCCTCGTCGAGACTTCGTCAGCTTGACCTTCCTCCCATATGAGATGTTCTGGGGTAGGGCAGGGGTGTATAGATTGCTCGGGAGGGTAAGAGAAAAGATCACTTGCGTTTTTCGACCAACCAGAATTCAAAGTCACCTGCAGGAACGACAGTGCGATAATTCTACTGGAATAAGTGTGCGAAACGTGCCATAAAAGCATAAAATAGGATCGTTCAGTGGAGTGAATGTGGGATTCCGGAAATGAGACGATGGTGTAGCGAAGCGAGGGACAAACTTTGGTTGTTTGGGAGACACAATCAAGTTTTCAGGGTGAGAAACGCCCGTCTGATTAGAGTCCATCAACGAGAGAGGAACAGTGTGAAGAAATCCAATATAAATGATTGAACGACTGGCTTATTAGGTTCTGGTTAAGAAAAGGAGAAATACCAGGTTGGCTGAATGGTTTCACAATTGATACACTGTATTTCAAAACTATAACGTCATCGTTAAAAGTTGCCTAATCAAGGCGTAATTCCAGCATTGCCGGCAGATTCCTAATCTTAAACACCTGTGGGAATAAATCAAAATTATAGGCAGATTTGTATGAATGAATGATCAACGGCTCCTGCTTGCCCACTCGCGACATCAAAAAGCCTCCGTGACACAATCTACACATCAAACGAGGGAACGAGATAATTCATCATCGATTCAGGTCCCTACTTTGGGAGCTGCCCGACCTAGTTGCCTTGCAGACCGTGAGTGACGATTATTCACATAAACTTTTTTGACAGTGATGTTCAGAATGTTCTAAGGGCAGTCATCAGGCCTGCAGGCCGACCAGGGCAGTACGCCAGTTCGAGAAAAGGCAGCCTTATTTTGATGGATGGCTAACGCAGTTATGCTGGAAGACATACTTCCCTGTCCCCTTCAGCTCGATAAAAGAATTTAGATGCTCTTGCAAGCTTTTATGGTCAATCCTTGGAGTCTAAAAATCCTCCGGGAGCATTCAAACAAAAACATTTCTTCCAGAAAAACGCCTTAAATGGTACTATTCTATGGAGAGTGATTACTGTACAAGCTTACTTGCACCGAACACAAGGTCCAGCCTTCCAAGATTCGGGGCGGTGACCCTTTGTGGCAAACCATGAAACTTTCTTCCTTGCTTGTCATAATGTACCGAGGTTTCGGAAAACTTTGCACACTGTGCATAGGTGTGAACACGGGAAGGGAAGGTTCTTCCAACATTTTGAGCAAATCTGGTAGAAAAGGAGGCACCGATTGTAACAGCTCTCACAATCAAATCCCTTCGTCCTCTACTGTCAGTGATCTTATGTGAGCGTCTGGAACCTCTTAGACATCAAATATAGGGGCTCAAAAATTCTAATGGCTGAAGCAAGGCATGGAGAGCAAGGGGACAGTGGAACGACAACAGTTTTGGCCGCTATCGCAAGATAGGGGGAGGGCATAGTGGTGGCAATGCATCTAGAAACTTGGGCAAACGCGTAACTCTCTCCTTTTTGTTTAAATCGCGATTAAACCTGGAAGTGAGAAGAATGAAGATTTAAGGTGGTGGTTAGTTTTCATTTATAATGAAGTTCCGGTCTCTTCTTCAGGCTTGGCCTGGGAGAACGCTCCGTGTCCTGCGATAGTCGCAGACTTGTGGTCTCATGGCTTCTTGTAGTGATCCTGGTCCCCTTCTTGTGGGTCCACGTAGAGAAATCACAAATCGATGACGTATTTTTAAGTTGTGCTTACAAAAATACTTTGAAGAATATAACGTCTTCTTCTGTCACGAAAAGCGCAAAAAAACGAAAAAAGTGTGGAAGGCAGCGCAAAAGAAATAATAACCAAAATTCAAATACGTAGTTATTGATGCTGAGGATCCACAAGTGGTGATGAAAAAGTCCAACTTACTTACTATTTTCTGGAATGCAAATCGTTGCACACTGTGAAGTGGCGTTCTTCTTCTTCTTCTTATTCTTTAGCGTCTGTCCCGCTTGTAGGCGGGGTCCGCTTTTCTTATGTGTTGACGCCACTTTTCCCGATTAAATGCTTGATCGGGGTGGATATTAACTGACTTCAAGTCTACGTGCAACGTATCGAGCCATCGCTGCTTCGGGCGCCCCCTAGGCCGCTTTCCGGGCACGTCAAGGTTGAGACCGATCTTACAGACACTGTCATCTTTCGCGCGAAGGACATGACCATACCATCGAAGACGGGCTTCGCGCATCTTGTCGACAATTGGAGCCACCCCGAATCGCTCTCTGATGACATCGTTTCGAATGTGGTCTACTCGTGTGACTCCGGCTGTCCATCGCAGCATCTTGGTCTCCATCACACTGAGCCGTGCTTCGATCTCTTTAGTCGTAGGCCAGCACTCAGCACCGTAAATCGCGACCGGCCGGATGACGGTCCTATAGATCTTAGATTTGAGACGTTCTGGCATGTTTTTATCGCAGAGAACGCCAGTCATCGAGCGCCATTTCGACCAGGCTGCATTCACGCGAGAATTCGTTTCGAAGACCAGGCTGCCGTCAGACGCGATTGCTGATCCAAGATACTTGAATGATGTTGCACGAGTGAGTTCAGTACCATTGATCTTAATAGAGCCTAACTCACTCGAATCGGTGGTCAAGTACTCAGTCTTCTTAACGTTCAGCTTGAGCCCGAACATAGCTAGACGGTCGGACCAGGTTTGCACCTGTTGCTCGAGCGTGCTTTTATCTTCGCTAGCGAGCATCACGTCATCAGCATAAAGAAGCGTCCATGGAGAAGTGCTATCAATCCTTGATCATGGGGATTAAATAACGGTGCAGCTGATTTGATTAATATCGGGGACGCGCTATCGGATATGTTCGCGGCAGAAAAGTTAAAGAAGGATTGTAATAGCATGGTATCACCGCAGAAAAGGAAGGAGAAAGAAACGAAGCTTGAGTTGAGACTTAAAATGGAGGGCAAATAGGTGATAATATAATTTATTTAAGATTTATATTATTTATTTTATTTATTTATTCTGATAATTTGATATTAAATTTATTTATTTATTTATTCAGGATTACAGCGTATTGATGATAGACAACCTTTAGAAAGACGAAAATACGTCCATAATTACACATAACCGGATAATAGTAAAGCTAAGATAGGCGCTAAAATAATATATTATAGAGTCTCAATCTAGTAGGAGATTAATGTTGCCGATTGGGCCTTATTGTGATTAGTTAGGGGTTTTGCTATTGAGGTTCTGAAGATATTATGGATTCCTAATTGATTCAGTCAATGGGATAAATCATTCAATAAGAATCAAATATAAAAGCTCATAACTGTAAAATAAAAAACAGAAAATTGTAATAAAATACATAAATAACTTAGAAAAGGCAATTGTTGTTGGCGCTGTGTCAGTACTATAAAAATACAAATAGAGCTCAATATGATACATAAAAAATATAATAGACGGAGGTGGTACTGGTGTAGAATCAAGTATGAATTTATTCGCTACCCACCTTTGATTGTAGACTCAGGATATAAATAAACTACAGGTTCAATGCTCTTTGGAATGTTCATTCGGGCACGCCCAAGGCACCTGAAGAGTTTTGTGTGGTCATCAGTCCGCGGGTGGTGAGGTGAAACAGTGATTCGTAGTTTAAGGTACGAGAGTTTTGACTCCTTGGCATTCACGGCTGACGCTTTTTACTTGCCACACATAGGTTTGAATGGGATGGAGGATTAGAAAGAGGTTGATAACCAGTTCGTTGGATGGGGGTGCGCGTCAAACCGCAGTAGTAATAAAAATCGAGTTTTCGTGCAGTCTCGTTCCATTTCCTAACTTTGGTCTACCACCTTCACTGTTCCACGTCTTAAGGGGCACACCCAACTGCATGGAAGCGCCAACAAATCATCCTTAAGAAATATCAGATAAAGTCTCTACATAATAATAGTATCTGGATACCCACATTTGGCCCAGCTCTCCTATACAAACTTGATAGGATAAATCACCTAACGTTCCTTCGAGGATCCTCGAGCGCACACATACTCGAAGATTACGTTTAAGTCGAGTTCTATGGGACAGACGAAGTACTGTGGAATGCGCCACGCATGTGATTGGGTCCAGATTTGTGGATACGTCTTCAGATTCACATGGCTTTCCGGAACGACTGATGTTTACAACGGTACCGATAAACCCTTTGCGCCTTATGGGAAGGGGAGGGGGGGATTATAATAAGTAGTTCGTGGTGTCAATAGCCGTATTCCTACTAGAACTTGACTAGTCAAAATACTTCACTATTACAGTACCTCAACCCAATGTACTCAAGTAACCAAGGCATAAAAGCATTATTTGTAGCAGTAAAGCTGATAAACGCTTAGAATTCTGATGGATTTCTCCAATCAAACCTCTAAACGAGAAGCTATCAAATCAATCAAGGTACAAGAAATCAATATAGACAGCAATAAATCAATATTCTAAGTGGTCCGGTCCAGACGGATCGAAAGAGGAAGTGCGCAAACGGGCGTGATTCCCGTTGTGCAAATACCACGGCCATCGCCCGGTTAAACATATTAGATGATGAACGACAACATGGACGACACAACGATTTCAAGTGCTTACACAAAACGAGCTACTCATGAACATAGAATTTTCTGGATCTTTCCATAGGGTAAGTCAACTAAGTATATGCTACAAATTACTATTTGACATTGATTAGTAATAAGTACTAATCTTTCTACTTACTCCCAAAGAATGACGTGAATACATAATAATTTAAAAGATTTCTGGAAATGGACGAAAGGCAAGAAATTATTGAATAAGCCTCGAATTATACGAATTATAAAACTAGTTTTAAAAAAGTTATAAAATAAGTAGGTAAGACTATTTTTAAAAAAAAGTAGGAGCAGTCCAAGACAATAATTTGGTTTCCTCTAGCCCGTAATAACGCTTTGCAATCGTATTGCAGTTCGTTTTGCGATTCGAGTGTAGAGTAGATTTGTGTTGACCGTGCGATTCTGCGATCGATATGCATCTACCCCACAAAAAATCTCGGAATTGGAGAATCGCAAGTTCGCAAACTGTAAACGCGGTTTTAGAGAGAAATAGCACTATTCAGTCGAACTTTAATGGCTATGAGTAATGCGATGACCTGAGCGGAAATCGATCGCGTGAGTGCCTGAATGCGAGACATTCTTCTAACAGCTGTGCTGAGTTTGTCGACGGTATTTTCACCGAGCGGCAAAACGGCTGCAAAGAGCAGTCTAGCGAGCGAGAGAGATGAGTGCGGTTTGAAGGGAATGAAATTACTGACTTATTCATTTTACTTGTCTTTACTTGTTCACTAGTTGCTCTATAAATATTTATATTTATTATATTATATTTTTAGATATATATTATTATTATATTATATTAACATGTTTATTGTATATTTCATATGATTATTATTTAATTCTCGTGGACTTCATTTATTTCATTGATTTATTTTATTTGTCTATTTGTTCACTACTGCCTACGGTACTTCCCCCATAAAGTTATGGAAGGACATTAATTAAACATGGAGAACCACAACAACTTTGCGCAGTCGTTGTCCACGAAGCTTGAAGCTTTCACTACGATCGCGTCATACATCAACAATAGAGCCATGGGGGTTCTACGTTTTGCGGCCACGTGGGAGCTCTACCCTTTCCAAATAATACATTAGAAAGTAATAAAAAGGAATCCCTGAATATTTGATACAGAAGAAAATTCCATTAATTTAAAGGCTTGAGTCAGTATTATTGATGTGTTATTTTGTTCGAAATTTAGACAAGAAGTGCAATGAGGAACATTAGTGGAGGAGAAAAAGCAAAAGCACCATAGAAAACACTAAATTTCCCTTGTGAGGTCGGCCGTGGTATGACGGAGAGACACAGCGCTGCGAGGAGAGGGAAAACGCGAGAGAGCACGTCGTACGCGAGAGGGCGCAGACGCCACGTATGCAGCAATTTCTAAGGATGACAGCACACAAGGCAAGGCTTTATGGTAGGCGCGGAGGGTCGCGCCTCCTGCGCCTAGAGGTCCCTCTTCCACTCCATGATGGACCACTTCTTGGCACTTACCATTCGTCTCAATCCGTGGCTTTCATTAGGAGGGAAACAAAATAAACGTAATAGGGCTACAGAAATGGGTCTTATGATAGGCGGGGGTACCGTGTAGACCGAATTTCGAACAAAACAACTTTTCTTACTCCAAAGTTTCTCCTTTTCCAGAAGCTAAGCCGACAGAGGAACTCAGGGCTGGGCCAGGATCTACTCGAAATTTGGTACCCCCCCCTTCCACCCCACATAGCATCCGAAAATAGGACCCACACGTCGGCGTACTGCTGCTGCAGCCAATAAATATCCTGCATCGCTTCCAAAGTGCTAGTAATCCAGTTTAGAATTAGAATATAGATAGAAACAGGTTGGCAACCGCTTTTTTTTACCCAATGACCAGAAGTTCTTCATATTCGCTAAGAGGTCCAAGAATTATACTTGTTAATTGATTTAGGGGTCAATCATAACAGTGAAAAACAATGGATAAATGGACCCAGGATGACACTAGATTGATTGACTAAGAAATGGGCTTACTTAGAGTAAGAGGGTTAAGGAAGAAAGGCTAAGTGCTGACTCCATCCTCGTGAACCATTACCGACTGGTCACTGGAAAAAAGAAGCTCAAAGAGCACGCAAGTAGCTAAGAATCTCTGAAGATATTCCTACAGCCGAGGCCCAGCGCAACAGGGGTGGGCGCAGGGGGCACAATGGGGAACTACCAGGTTTATTTAAAAAAAACCCTCTCGAGCTAGAAATTGCTCGAGCGGGTCAAATACGGGCATAATCAAAATGGTAATAAAAATTATAAATTATTGATAGAAACAAAAATGATCACAGGTATACACACGTTACTCAATTGTAAACAGCCAAGCAACAAATAACAGCAATGAGTTGTGAAGATGAAATGGTGCCAAGAGCCGAACCGTGCGAAAATTGCGTCGAAACGACGGCCGGGCGCTCGCCGGGGTCGCCACGATCGATACCAGCTTGAAAAAAAAACCGCAAAGAAACGACCAATCGGTGACCGGCCACCATCAACTTAAAGGCGACCACCCGTAAACGCACCCTGCTAGTCGTTGTCTGTTTTACATACGAATAGTGCTTATTGATTACTACTGAAGAAGTGACAGCGACTGATAATATTATTGTCAAAACAGTGGCAACGTTACGCGCAGGCATTCCCCTTCTGGTGCAGGATTGTGGATGAGGATTTGAAAGGCTTACTTGCCGTAAATGTAGGAATACCGCTTTGAAGGCTTCTTTAGTTACACTATTATTACGTTTGTTTACCTTTGAGGCAGCGGCAAGGTCGTTGTTTTCACTATTCCCTTCGTCATCTCCTGGAGGTGCTCAGTGGAGCTTCCCCTACCTCTACCATCACGATCATTTCTGTTGAAGTGCTCGACCCTAGGACTCTAGCACCATATGACACACTTTGATACCCCTCTAAGCTTCCCCAAGGCTACTGTAGAATGAGCAAGGACGATCACGTGTAGGGCTGATCTGACTGCAAATTCTGGCATTTGCTTACATTTAGCACATTCGCGGAACTACGTGAACTCCTTAACAACGACGCACTCGAATGGCGCCGCATACGGTTCTCGCCGAAAAACGAACTCCAATCAATTCTGCATTGAACTTTCGCAAGGACCGTCGACCGTGTAAGTGTACGGGTTCTTGCAACGTGCCATGAAAATTTAGAGTGGACCAGCAGTAGAAAAAATGGCTCTCCATTTCATCACTACTACGAACACAGTCGTTACTGTGAAATCTCGGCGTTGATCTGCCTCCATTTGGGATGCGCCACGCAATCGCCTTCTACACGAAATTGCAGTGACATTTGAATATGATTAAGCCTACATAACATTTAGGCGCTGGTTAACGCACTTATTTCTGTCATGCTGATGTCAATGTGCGACAACGGAGATAGACGGTTTTTTGGCTTGAGGAATTCACGGGTACTTGAGTCAGAAACGTGTGTGCAGTGGAAATCCATTAGTCAGGAAACCACCGCTGCTCAAAATGATCGAATATAGCCCTTTTACTGAGATATTTGGCCTTATCCGGGTACATGTAGGCCATTGTGCCACAGTAACTTCGCATGGAAGGATTCTCCAGATTTCGGCATAAGATTGACTTAGTGAGAGGTTTTTGCCTTAGAGCTCTGACGAGGGCTCAGTGCGGGACAGGGTTCGCGATGGACTGGAGACCGCAGCATCGAATTTGTTTCGTAGAATAGTGTAAGGGTCTGATGGAGCCTCTACTCTCATGTGGAAAGAATTCGTTCTTTCTGTTGAGGGAGTTCTAAGAAGCCATTGAATATCCCTCTTGGTTCTACCGCCATCTTACCAGGAAAGATGATGGATCGAAATGGCCAAATGCAATGAGGCATTCGCTGTTGGAAGTGTTTTTGGAGGCTAATCTTCAGTCTACTTCCCAGACTACCAAGCAATCTTTCGAAAGAAGCTATGAAGCAAAATAGAGCCGCTGTAATGGGCCGGGCGTACGGGTGAGAGATCGTGGGATCAATTCCCTTCCAACAGGTTGTCCATTTTGCCTTCGCAGCACCATCGTGATTGAAAAAGGCTTCCAACTACGTGGTTTGATCAACGCTTACCTACAGTCAACCCGCTCAAAGAGTTTTCGAAGAGTTTCTAACAAGTAGCGCCAAACTTGTTAGGAACTACTGGAGACTACCGGACCATTACCACCGCCCCATTTTGCTTCACAACTTTGTTCAGGAAATTGCTGGCAGATTCGGGAAGATTCGATGCAGCCGAAAAGCGCCGTGACTACGCTTCGACTCATGCAATTCTTTTCCGCTTTAGATCGATGTCGGTTGAAATAGAACTAAACTAAACATGCCTCATTTGGTCACTATCCCATCGTGCACAAAATGTACTGTTGTATCGGCGCATTACTCGCGAATTTTCCATATGATCAGACAAGATGCTGTAAGTTCCCTTCACTTTTCGATGGAAAATAAATGACTCATCTCAAACTAAACGAGACACAACGACACAATGGCCAGTTGAAGAAGTACTTGATGGTTTCGGCGTGACACGGATGTCCTGGACAATGTGGCCCCGTTCTAGCAACCAATCTACATATTCGCTATAAGAAGGCATATCGGGGCAACATAATTTGCGTCACATTCGACGGAAACAGTCGACCATCATGATAATTATAAAGGAGAAGATGAAGTGGACCCATTTATCTAGCATGTTAGTTGCTGGAAGACTGGGATTTACCCTTTTGCGTAAGCGGGTAGGCAAGAGGTGGATCAGTGGGATTATTGGATAAAGGGCAGAAGAAAACAATTCTGGAGAGGCCGAGTCGTTCTCAACGCGTTGGGTATGGGGTCAACCCAGAAAGATTTCGTGTCACCAGGAGTCATGCTCGATGGTTGCAGAACTGGGGTGGAGTCGCCGTCGAAGACACCATCCACAGGCTAGGTGAGAGGGACGACGGACTACTTGAATTTCTCAGCCCTTTAAACCGCCTCTGCGCTCCCTCGCGGGTCCCTCTCTCTCCAAGGCTTATTGTTAGTCCTAGGGCACTCACCGTTCTCTAATCAGTCTGTGCTCTAGCCATCGCTGCAGGACCATTGAGGAAAAATCAAGTAGTCCGTAAACCGAGATGAGAGGAAGAAAGAGCTCTTTAAGCCGATGTAATTCGTAAGAGACACGCTATGTCGCCACGCCACATCAATCTGCCGTCGATAGGGAACAACCACAAATTTCAAGAGAAACCAGCTGTTACGCTCCAATTCTGCGATACATATAATTAGAGGCTGAAGGAACGATCAAATCACCACACCATTTATGCCATATAATAAGACAGACTCTGCGGTAGTGCCAGCATTGCATCATCAATTGGGGAGCTCTAATAATCGTAAATTCCTCCTAGGAACGAGATCAGGGACGGCAATTCGTAAATCTCTATAGTAGCACCTCTCCAACACCACCAATTGCTCGTTCTCTTTTCGCTCCAAAATAAACACAGAATCACCTTTATATATCACTATCGCAACGAATAAGAAAATACAAAGTAGTATCACATCAAAGCATTAAAACGGTTCTCGATGACATCGTAAGAGAGTAAAACTAAACTACGCGCAAGTAAAAGGCAGTACATACCTTACAAGCCTAGTAAATTCATCCATGCGAAGCTAAATACACATTGTTAAGCAGACTCATACTACCTGGTTTCGCTTTAACCGTCTCATTTTGAAACCGGCTTGAGAAACAGTTAGAAAGAGGACAACACTGAACTTATCCGAACAAAGGAAAGAAAGGAATGTTTGAGTTCTCGAAAAAGAAATACCTCGACATGTAACATTACTAAACCACAAAGAGAGCTCAGTGAAAATGAACAAGCTTCGAACGTTCTCACATTTACTGCTGTGGCGTGTTGTACCCTTGTTGTGGTGTATTGTAGCCTGGAGCGAACGGGTTTTGTTGCTGTGGTGGGGGAGGGAATTGGCCATATTGCTGATAATTCGGAAACGCTCCAGGGAAGGTCGGGTATGGATTGGCAAAGTTTGGTTGGTATTGTGGCTGGTACAAAAATGGCTGAGGCTGACCTGAAATAGAAATTATAACCATACAAAATTGCTCTCTGCAACAAAATCTCAGGATGACTTCGAAGATTTTCAGGTTCTATGAACGCTTCCATTCAGAGCTAAGGCAGTAAAAATTAGGTTTCAGTCACATGCCTTTTGTCACACTTCGTGTTTGTTAGACGCAAACAAATCTGAACTAGTAAAACATCACAAAGTACCGTACCATATGGCACGGGCTGTTGATAATATCCAGGATGTTGAAGCTGAGGTGCTGGAGCAAGCTGTTGCATTGGTGCTGTCGGTGTTCCACCAGGGACGGCTGCAGGGAGTAATAAATAAATTATAAAGGAGAAACCACACAACAAACATTCATTTATATAGGCACTACACAAATACTTTAGCAGATCTCATCTCGTCTGGTTTGTAAGACATCTGAGTTCAGTGACGTCAAAGTTGTAACGCACAACACAAGCTTTGAAACACTGACTAGTGAAGCAAGCAAAAAGAACGAAATCATACATATCCATATTATATTTCAATCTTCATCTTCGTACAATAAGACCCTGACCCAGCCAAAATATAGGGTTCCTACTTCTATGGTTTCTTTGCCGAGCACTTTTCGCTTTCACTTACGCTTTTCGAGTAAATGTAGCACACTAGCGCAATAATTTCCTAGTTTCCAGAAAATTAAAATTTACACTTCATCGAGAATTCGAAGAAGTAGAGTGAAAATCAAAAACTGATCGAAATTGAAAACCTATGAAGTGTTCCCATCACAACTGAATCACATGTGTTACTGATACTGACTCGTGCCTAAACTAGATTTTGAAGGACTTAAAATGTTCCTCTAAAATTTTGGAAACTAATCCTCCTACACCAACAAAAATCCTCGAGAACGTAAAGGGGCCTCCTCAAAATCAAGAAAAGTGATACACTCCCGGGATCAAAAATAATGCGCCAATATTTCTTATACAAACTTGAATGTTCACTTAATATAGGTCAGTAACAACTGAGGAGAATAAATAGATCACGGGACGGTAATAACAGATTCTCTTAAGAATTCAGTCTACATCATATAGTTTTAGTGAAAATTCACCTGAACCCAATAAGAGAAGGGCTGAAAAAAACGGGTTAAGGATACAGCTTCCTCAAACCCTGTTCGGTCCAGATACGAAAAATTACCACACGGCTTACGATTTCAAGGAGACTACTGCCACAGTAATTACTCACGTGATAAATAATCAGTTGTCAGTGAAGTGCAAAATTGATTGAATGAGAGCGGCGGCCATAGTTTGCGGATCTTGCAATTCTGCCTTATGATAGTAGATACTTGTCAATCGCATGGATCTGTTCCAGTTAGGGGGGGGGGGCAATGATGCAGTTTCTCGGTGAACTCGAACATTCCAGCTTTTCACGCATGTCAAGTGACTGCCCTCACCCCCACCCCCTAGACTGGCTACACTCCCCCTGGCTCAGGAGTTACCCTAGCTCTTCTGGAAAACTGCATCATGATGTCCTTCCTAACTGGAATAGACCCAATCGCATGTGCGATCGCGCGATTCGCATGTCGCTGTAACTCTCAATCCATACTTAAACAGCAGGCAATCGCAAAGTATGACCGCGGCCTCAGGGTTCTAGTTGGATTTACTGTGAGAAGTTGATCACAGAAAATATAGAGTTAGCTTATGATGACAGAAGGCTGTTCTTTCCCACCTCACATGAATTTCACAGACCGTTACTACCTCGGAAAAGAATTGCATTATAGAAAAAATCGTACCTTGCAGGCTCTGTTGTGTTCGCGGTGGAGGAATTGGTGGCTCTACTTCAGTGCGAGGAGCAGGCGGAGGCGGACGAGGAGGAGGCGACTTAACCGAACCTGAATGACGCGTATTTACCAACTTTAGTAGAATATATTTATATACTAAGAAGGGCGAGCAGTTATTCACTTACTACCACCTCCTCCACCACCAGATCCTCCGGAAACGATATTCTGCTGCATTGAGCGCATCAGATCCTCCTTCTCCGTCTGACGAGCAAACGAAAAGTCGCTAACTTTCTGTTGAAGCCGCACCAGTATCGGGGTAAGATCGTTGTAGAACTGAAATAGACAGTATAAGAAAAAAGCTGAATTTGACGAGAAATTAAGAGTGATTACTGGGGCTGCTTCAATATGAATGCTTCAGAAACTAAACTACAAACCGGATCCCGCTCGACAGATTCTATTTCTTACAGGATACTTTTCAAGTAACTGAGCACAGTGCGGAAAAAGTCCTCCTCGTCGGCCTAATCCAGAATTTAACTTTTCGCCATGTTAGCACTCAAATGTCACTGTGGTTACAAATATGTAGAAGCCGAATATGTGGTAACATCCAAAAATGTGCTACGGCACAGTTCTTATAGTATTGAACGCCATAACATTAGGCCAATGAAATAGGCTAGATATGCATGTGCCTGAACTAACCTTCGTTCCTTCTTCCAGATTTCCTTTCAGTTCATGGAAAGAGTCAGCAGCCGTGGCCAGCGTTTTGAGCACACGTTCTCTTTCTGCACCCGTACCTGACCCTGATTTTTCACTTGTGAAGCGAGTATTCCATGTCTGAAAGCATCTTATGCTAACCAACAACATGAAGAAGAAGGGCAAGATCCAAGAGTATTGAAAATGATTGAAATTACCTGAACTTCATCCATAATGTGATCCTGCTGTTTGATACTCTGCTCCACTTGTTCTTTCAGGGGACCATAAATCTAGAATTTAAACTTTGAGAGCCCAAAAAGCTGATTGCAACATACAAAATCATGAGGTCACCTCCTTGGATTTTCTCCTTGGATATCTGCTCTTCGTTGAGAATCTGACTTTCAGCCATTGCTCGCAGAAAGGTCATCGGCAATGTCGGAACGAACGGCTTTGAAATCCTGAAACACTACTCAAATAGCTTGACTTGACTAGAAGCAGTGGCAAAGCGCTTCATACCTTCTCCTAACTCCCCTTGTCTCGTTGTACTTATAATGTTCCTGCACTTGGTTCAATCAGTTGCACGTAGTTTTGTCACTGCCTCAGACGACCCCGCCAACTGTGTGAGTGTGTTTTGACTGGGGGATGGAAGTGCGCAGTTCCACCTTTAGTTCAATTAAATTGAGCGTTAGGAGGCATCAAGACAAGGCACAAAAAATCATTAAGAAATTTGAAAAAAACTGAGCCAAGAATCGATCAAAATATTAACCTCATTTCTTACTCAGCATTTCGATACCAGCTCGATTCGTCTCGAACTTTTCCTTAACCATTTTGTCCGCATTCGAAGCTGTGTGCAGTATTCCTCGGTACTTACCGATTTCCTTTAAACATTTTTATTCTCATTCAACATTGAGTTATATTCCAGGACATACTTCAGACATGAAGATGAGAAGTCGGCGGTATAGAAGGCTGCAATTTAAAAGATGTTTAACATTGACGCTACTTAAAGGACGAATTCACGATGAAAAAGCAACCCATTTCAAATTAACCTAGGGATGGTGAGTGGTACACGAAAGAAGGAAGAACCATGAGAAACGGCCCAGAACCCGAGAAATGGGACCCCTTCCTTGCCCGTTGATTCGAGCATTGATGCGACTCTCATCGCTGTGCCCTCTTCAACACTACGCTCTCTCAGCTATCTAATCACTCGCCACGTATTGAACTACGGCGAGTGATCAGATGATCGGTGGGCGGAGATCGCCGGACCCGCCAGCTTTGAGGCATGATAGGTCGCCGAGGTCAAATTTTTCCATGCGAATTGCGCGTCAGTTCGCACCCTCAGGAGGTCCGTGGGTCCCTCAACTAGGTCAGTTTCCCTTTCTTCGACCTTCATTCTAATCGTGAATTCCTCCTTTAAGCGGAACAAAGAAGGAACGTCCTAATGAGGCACACGCAGCCAAGAACATCCGAGTACTCAGCTTGAACCGAAATTTTCATAGTACCTGTAACAGCGGCCCAGTCAACTGCTCACTGCTCATGCGTGACCATTTCGTCCCGAATTGACGACGAAGATTGTCATCACTTTCCTTTTCTCGATAGCAATTTGCGGTTGGTCTGCCGAATAAACATAGTTTGTGAGAGTTTTTTTTCAATTTGTAAAGCGTGAAGATTTTGATAGCCACAGAATGAAATGGCAGTTTAATTATTATACATACTTCATCCAGAATTTCTTCGTTTCGTTTTATAGAGTCCTGGTAATTCGCTGAATAATCGCTGCAGCTCATTGATGCCACCTGCTTGTTTCACCTGAAGCAGAACATTAACTTTGAAACCGCACAAGGTTTTAACGGCAGCTTCAAACCTTAGCAGGATTTCTGCTTTATTGATTCGGGCAAGGTGTCCATAGACGTGACATCGTCCAGAGCAGCTGGCAGATTCAAGGAAGGCCAGGATACTGAAATGAATGAATTAAAAAGATATTCTCGAAATAGATCCGAACTCATAACTAGTAGCTAAAGGATAACTTTTGAAAATTTAAATTCGCGAAGTTAGGATGGCCCGATTTGTTGTAAATGCAAAGGAATACGGCTGCGAGGCAACAAAAGCAGTTAAAAAAAATTACAAAATTTTCACTTGAAATTCCACAAAGATCACGACGATAGATAAGATGATGGTCATTTCACTAGCTAAGTTCCGATATAAAGACCATATCAGGGAAAGATGCCCACTACATATTACAAACGAATAAGTGGATTGAATATTACCCTAAAAACTGCTTTCTACCCCGCTACTCCACATTTTCACGAAATCAGATCCCTTTGGAAAGACAAAAATATAGCGTGCACATGATTTAGCCTCAAATGTTGATTGTTTGGCACTACAATTATAATTAACTAGAAGACTGATGCATGGCCACAAAAGATTGATTCCAACGATACATAAAGGCATACCCATTCATTAGCTGAGTGTGCTCTCGAAGCCTTCCCGTTTCAATATTCACCAATTCCGCTTTACGGCCCTCATAACACTGCATTGCATTGTGAACTTGTACTGGTACGACACTTGCGAACATGTCTAAAAATTTTACTGAGATTCAAAAGAAAACAAACAGTGATGTATGTTACGCCACTCTGAAGCGTGGGGAAATTGGATGCGTGACAGGAAGCGCCTTTGCCAAGGCAGCCCGTGGCAAAGCAGGGAGAGAACGGAAATCAGCTATGCGTTCGTGGTACTAAAAATTGAGAATAAAAAAAGAGAAAAAAAAAAAGGAAAACTTCGGCGAGCGAAAGGTCATAGATGATTAAGCACTTCAAGAATGGTGAGTAGCAGCTAAACTGGTTTGAAGATATAGAAGTGCTACCCGCAAAAAAAGAAAAGAATATATGCGACAGTGCTTTCAATAGCAGAAAACTAAAAGGAGTATGAATGGAGTGTTGATCTTATTGTGAAGGAAAAGGAACAGCTACAGTAATCGCATTCAAGTTACTTACAATAAAATCATTATCCTTCTTAGCTGCGTCACATTAGTGCCCGAGCCATGAACCCATTGATATAATAAAGATACGGATCCGTGAATGCTACCGAAAAAGATATGATTTGAACGAATGTACATTAAAAAATACCCTATTCATAGCTGATGTATGCTGTTCGAAGCCGAGTTCCTGTTTCAATATTCACTTAGTCCGCTTTACGGCCTCGCTATCAAATGCAATGCATTGTGAACTCTGTACTGGTACGACACTGCGAACATTCTAGAAATTTTACTTTGCGTTTTAACACAAAAGAACAAAACATGCTCTAATGTATGGCCGCCAACCTCTGAAACTGGAGAGAAATCTGGAGGCTAACAGGGAGAGCTTAGCCAAGGGCACCACGGTGGCAATGCAGGAGAGAAGGAAATCGCTATGCGTCATGACGTACTTGAAAAATTGAACATAGAATAAATTTTGGCCGAGATAAAATCAACGAGAAGAAAGGACTAAAAACATTGTGTGGCTTAGTAATTAATGTCGCATACTATTGTGAGTCAAAACAGCCCGAATGATGTTGTGTTAAGACGCACTAATCCGTACTGCTCGCAAAAAAAAAAAAAAAAAAAAAAATGCTCCTGTGACTTTAACACCAGACCACAAGGAGTAGCTCGAATGAAGTGTTGGTCTTCTTTTGGTGGAGAGGAAATAGCAATCGTGATCCACTTCAAGTTACTTACAATGAAATCATTATCCTTTTTAGCTGCGGTGTACATCTTCTGAATCGAATTGAGCTGCTCAGATAGGCAGCCGGCTGGTAGATACTTTGCTGCCATTTCTGACAATTTCAGCGCTTCGCCTAGTCGGCTCAGCTGTTCACTCATTTCTTGCTGCTCCGCATTGATCTAAAGCATTGATTGTTAACGAGCCTAACAAACATAGCAAAAAAAACTATGTCAAGTTTACCCCAGCCTGGTGTAGTTGAGATATTGCTTGGAAACCAAACATCTTTCCTGTAACAGTATGGACCCACTCCTGAAAAGAAAAGAACAATCTGCATAGCCAATGGCACGAAATTCATTTAAAAAATACCTTTTCCCACAATCCTTTTACAGCATCACGGTTCATGGCTTTAAGGGCATCTTGATAAAAGTCTCCCGCTTGCGCTGCGATCTTTACGAGGGCGGATGGCTTCATTTTGTCTGAAAGCCAGTAATGTACTAACGAAGTGAATGGTGATTTTCACTCCTAAAATTTTATAACGAGGCATTACTATGAAACGTCCCTAACAAAACTTGACAGCTTTTAAAAGAACGGACACTTTTGAAATGAAGACAATGATGCGGGCAGCACTTAGAATCTCACCTTTGTAAGCTTTTATGTAGATGGACTCCTGTGCTTGACCAAGCATTATAGCGCTGAGTGCAGCAAGCGTGTCCGGCATAAGATCAGGAGTAGGGTCCTGCTGGACCATTCCCAGCACTGTATCTCGCAGACGGGCAAAAACGCCTATAAACACGGACATACAACCACTATGAGGAGGCTGTAGCAAAAGCTAATGAAACACTGCTCTTTGTGAATAGTAATACAAAAGAGAACTCTGAATTGAAAATAATGTGCAAGTAATACGCAGATCTTACCCGCACTCTGCTGGAAAAGCTTTGCAGCTGTTTTCATTTCCTCATCAGTTAAAAGAGGCTGAGAAGCTGCAATATGCGACATCAAGGCACCACAGTTGAACAGAACCGCTGCCCGCTCGAAGGCTCCATCTGATATCGATAAGGAAGCCTGAAAATATGGAGACTCATTTGCACAACAAGCGGTAGTAACTGGAAACATAATTAAGATTTTGAGGTTTAAAAGCTAATAATTTCACAGTATAATTTTAAAAAAGCGTCAATAGATATTCGATTTACCTTGCTGAAGAACAAGCTTCCCTTGTCGAATGCATCCTTCCATTTGAAAACCACCGGGTTTTGCGTGGCCGAAATGACAATCTTGTTCTCGATAGCAACCAGTTGATCATAGTACCTAAGGTAATTGTTTATTCTATTTACAACTGATAGGCTGGTGTCAGAGTCCGCGATCCTTCGCGATTTTCGCGAAACCTGCGATGGATCACAGGAGTTGGAAGTGCCCGATGAATACTGCGAGGTGTTGTTTAATCCTGCTGCGAATTCTGCTTGGCAGTAAAGATTGGAAGACGAATGTTTGTGGTTCTACTTGTTTCATGTTCAATGTCTATTAGTTCATTGAAATGCTCTTGAATCGTTCCTATTTTTTTCAGGAATCAAACCAAACCAATCACAAAAATTGCAAGTGCCCCATTTGAACAATTGAAACACTGGATATGAAACAAGTGGAATCATGAGCAGTCTCCATTAAACCATAACCATCAAGCAGAAGTGACGGCGGGATTGGAGAACCCTTGCAGTATGATGGCATCTGTGATTTTCCGTGACGTTGCCCGCAAACGCGAAAATCCTCAAAGTTGCGACTCTGACATCAGCATAATGCAGTTCACGCCAATGCGATAACACCTGCGAAATTCGAGCTGCAGTAATTTTTTTTTAAATAAAATAAACAAAAAATATAAGGATATCGAAGACATAGTTTTTAAAAAGCAAAGGAAAAATTGATGAGAGGGTACAACAAATTGCACTGAAAATTTACCGTGTGACTATATCGAGTGCTGACTGATGCTTATCCAATGGCTGACAACATGCTTTTGAACGTAGCTTATTCAGTTCCTGTAATGGTAAGAAAATTTTGAACAAGCTTGACAGCCAACTTCCCCCCATAAAAATAAATTGAAACAATTGCCTTCAGAAGAAGTCCGGCTGTTCTTATTTCGCGCTCAAAATGCGCCTCGAGTAAAGGTATACTAAGGCTATTATATTGATTTTATTATCATTCAAGATTCGATCCGATTCAATGTTTACATTTCGTATTGGCGCAGCGAGTAGCTTATACAATGACTTGGTGGTCAGCGATGTTCTAAGTTCAGGTTTTTTATCCTCCCAGAAAGTCTGGTACATGACTATCATATTATTACCCGACCCCGGAGGGATGGAAGGCTTGGTTGGCCCGGGCGACTCACGACGTAGGATTTGATCCCCGAACCGCTCGTGCTCGCTCGCTTGGTGAGCGTGCCACTTGCCACTACACCACTTCCGCCCAACGCACATGGAGGCTCTTTATTTCGGAAAAATAACATTGATCAAAATCACCTACTTGTACAGGCTTCAGCACTTCCGCTTTGTTGTCCTCTGATGTTTTATAAACAGTATCGATGTACAAAGTTAACGGCTTCACTAAATCCACATCACTTGTGGATTTTAATGGCACAGCTAGAAAGCCGTATTGATTCATCTGAAACATATCATTGCAGAATAGTCATAAAGAGTCGGAGCGACGTTTTAATATGCTTTTCGGCAAAACTGAGCCAGAACAAAAAACAATGAGTCACTCAACTAGCACACAGCTTGCAATAATCAAGCACAGCAAAATGAGAAAAAAAGAAAGGCAGTTCCTAAAAAACCAGTTGCTTAATGAAGAAGAAGACGTTAAGTTACCGTAATTGTAACAAGGCAAGATAGGAGAATGTGGAAGTCTGCACTTATGGCTGGTGGAATAATGTGCAGCAAGTGAAAACATTTTAGATACCGTTTATAATGAGCGTAAAATGCTGGCAACAAAAGTGAGAGACAGTATGATAACCGCGCAAAACATTACATTCAACAACAAAATCTTCAGATATAAAGACCCTCTAAGTATACGGCTCCGAGAAAAAAAATTACGCTATTAGATAGAAATATCAAGAAACGACCTCAAGACAATGAGAGAATGAGTCATCGAAGAGGGAAGACGCGTCCGTCGGCCGGACGGAGAAGGCGCCCACCCCGACCGACAACTGTCCCGTTGCCCTGAACCGTCCATGGGTTGCGTCAGAGCTTGTCGAGTTGAGCTGGCAAAACTGGTTTTCAGCGGCGTCTCGAACTAGCGTTAGATCATCTCAGATCGAGGAGGATCCGGGCGCGAGAAGCAGCAAATCAGATCGATTCTGCCCTCGTTCAATCTCATGGAACTAAAGATGGGTCTTGAAATCAACTAGTCTGGAGAAGCAATACAGGAGAAAGTTATACACAAGTGATCCCGAAAAAAAAAACAAATTTTTTTGGAATAACGTTAGAATACTCTGCAAATTTGACTATTTAATTGATACAACGGCCAATGAAGAAGCCGCAAAGTAAGAGATATATTCCAACTTTTTTGTTTTCCTGAGAAATTCGCTCTGATGACACTAACTAACATAAACTAACGGATTAAAGAATACCACAGTCTCCAAAGTGGGACGAGTGCGAGAACAAAGCACTTAATGACAGTGCTGAAGGAATAGCTCTGTAATGCTATAAAACTCCACAAGTTACCACAATCTTGTTAGATAAAGAACATATGCCAACTGTTCAAGCAGAATTGGAGATGTTTCGTGACTTCCTCGGGTATCAAATGGTACTTTATGAAGGACCAATGGAATGAACTTAAGATCTTAAGAAATTACAAACCTCCGCTCTTTGTAGAAAAATCATCTGACACTGTTTACGCAAACATTGGTTTGTGTCTGCAACTACACAGCATGCAGCCACAAGTGCACTACCGTAACCTCAGCGATGAAAAAACAAAGCTCTTATTTATTTGTCGCGCTCGCGACAGTTCAAACTAGGAACTGATATGGAAAACTGATTGCAGATTCTGAAAGTGAGAAAAGTATAACCTGAACTGAAAAGCCATAAGACATGAAAGATCGTGGGTCATTACGACGTTATCAGAAACGCTGGTCACAAGGGGTCTTCCACGCAGAGCTACTGCCTCCTTAGGAAGAAATCCATCAGTTAACCGATGAAAGAAATCACGTAGAAGCTATGGATGGGGCGATTACGGTGGGCTTCATTGAGCTCGATGAATACGGCAGATGATGTCATTTTCTGAGTATGGTGGGGGCAGTGAAGGGGGTGGAGGCTGTTTCCACACATAGGGAACATCTAAGGGGCTATTTTGCCGCAAAATTCCCATCAACAGCGGCACCTGCGCGACGAAAAGTTTGGTAATGTGTGACATCGGTAAAATGACTCCCCCTCATACTTCAAGTTCCACACCTCGTCTCAGCTCTTGTACTCTGTTTGGCCCGTGAATAGTACTTGACTCGACGCCCTATTTACCCCTTGTATCCACTTAATCGAACTTTTTTCTTTCGAGAGAGTGTGGCGCTTTGTGCCATCAACTTATAAACTGTTGTAGCCATTCCGGGCTTTGTTCTCTTCCGATAGTTTATGTCTTGCAATCGTTCAGTGACAGCTCAAGAGGCATCCATCATGCTTTCTTGTTGCTTCAGTCAATAAATAGGTCTTTCTCTAATGAACATTGAGCAAAACCATCTCGTGAACCGATTTTAAAACTCCAATTCTGCGAATTAAAGGCAGAATTAACGATGAAAAGTTAGTTCATTGGAAATAAAGGTAGA
>MU871106.1:9472-24712 GCA_036418205.1 Ostertagia ostertagi
GTGTGTAGCGCAAACTAGTATCCTTGGATTCTGTTTCCATAACACTCTTGAAATAATCCAGTAAAAGTCTCTGGGTAAACTCCGCTCATTGAAATAAATAACGCTGATCGAAATTATATTTATGCCTCCCTGCGCTCACACAAACAGCTCAAAATGCTGCTTTTTCTCTGACACGTACTTTTCAAGGAGAGTTCCATTCCTGCTAATGGTTTAAGCTTGTGAAATGAAGCAACATATTCTGAAAGGGTCTCACACAACTTCTGGTCTAACATTATAATCACATACCTCCCCATACGGACAGGGAGGCGGGGGAGGGAGCGAGGGAGAGCAAGGGAAAAGAGGCATTTCTCTCCCGAATCCTAAGCCTGGCTAATCACACTTTGCTCCATTTAAAGGAGGAATTCACGATAAGAACGAAGGTCAAAGAAGGGGAAAATTGCATAGTTGGGAGACAGGCGGACCTCCTGAGGGTGCTGACCGACGCGCAATTGGCAGCGAAAGATTTGACCTCGGCGATCTAGCATGGCTCACTCTTGGCGCGGTTGGCGGGGTACGCCCACCGACTATCTAATCACTCGCCGCAGGTCTATACGTGGCGAGTGATTAGATAGCAGAGAGAGCGTAGTGTTGAAGAGGGCACAGCGATGAGAGTCGCATCAATGCGCAAATCAACGGGCAAGGAAGGGGTCCCATTTCTCGGGTTTCGGGCCGTTTCAAATGGTTTCTTCTTCATCCCTGCTCCACTGACCACCTCTACCCTTATTTCCAATGAGCTAACTTTTCATGGCAATTCCACCTTCGAACCGGATGGCTCCAACTGGAAACATTAGCCAAATTCTCTTTGCTTCGTAGGCAATTGCGACGTTTCCTGAAATGGTGGTCGCCAGAGCCTTGCCAGAGTCTTACATAGTGAGAGCTACTGCATCCAAGAAACTGAGCGCCAGTGAATCGACTCGAAGTTGGTAGCAGCTTTAGATTGGAGCAATTACCGTAGACCTTCTTGAGCTCGACCGCAACAGCGGATGACTTCATTTTCTGGAGTGAACAAGGGTTTGATAATGTTATCGAAAGACATTCCAAGAATATTTCACAGCGGGATTCTAGCACTGGTGGTAGATTGTGGTGCAAAAAGTTTGATGATTTAAGAAAAGGTCCCTTTTTGCACCTCTCCCATGTACTTCTTTACTATGGTAGCGCGTCTAATCTGAAGATTCGTGTGGTTAGGTTGAATGTTAACGAAGCAGCAAGAGTCCAACGTTTTATCACCATCAGTAGAAAGATCAAGGACGTCGACGTGACCGATTTGGCTAACTTCCGCGTTTTCTACAGCGAAACAATTCTATTACACATCGTTCTCGTTCCGTATTGCAACGTTTACCTGGTTTTTTTTTCAACTTATTCCTTTCCGCCCGCACTCACCTTCAAAAACATGACCTCACTCTGAGAGTCAGCAGTGCTGGCAAGGGAATTTTTTCAGAGTTCTGTCCCTCTCTCACCTTAAGCCGATGTCAATACTCGCAGGTTTGCCTTCTCACCCCAAAATTCACTACGTCCCATAAGGAGGCTCGTTACCGTCCTATCACGAGCGCCTGGTCAGGATATCTTCCACAGAATCCTGCTCTCGCCATCGTGGGTGTTTCTATAATATAATTGGCCATGTAAGACATGCAGGAACCTCGGACATGCAGGAACAAAGATATATTGGTGGATGATATCTTCGTGACCTCTCAAACGTGGTGTTATTGTAAGACTTTATGGCTAATGTTCTCGAGCTCCACCTTCTTCGTGGGCTGGTGGGAATCTGGAAAGTTTCATTATTAATTAGTTCGGATATCGTGTCAAAACCCTCCGCCCACACCTTGAAATTGCGGTGAAATTGTCTTCCAGGAACATCCCTGAGCCAAGACCTAATGCTATATCCTCTCACCCCGACATGTTCCTGACGATTGGAGCACGGAACCCTACCAGCGTTACCCGCCCTCGTTCTCTTCCACACAACCGCGAACACCTCACTTTCACGCACTGCCGACAATCTGCTGACGCTATCGCATATGAACCCTTTCCTGGTCACAAACACGCAAAACCAGATCAAGACACTACTCAAAAATTCTGAAGTCAGTTCTATCCTCCCTGCCCCCCACTTCCGCTGAAGTTGGTCACGGTTGGCGCTTCGCCTGAACACGACTACGTCCGACTATGCCTATCCTCGGGATCAACAGCCACTTTTGATTCAAAATTTTGAACCTTCTACCCTGAAGGAGGATTCCACGATAAAACGGAGGTCGAAGAATGGGAAACATACCTAGTGGAGAGACGGACCCCTATGGGTGCGCGCAATTCGCATCGAAAGATATGTCCTCGGCGATCTGGCAGGGACTTCCTTTTGGCGCAGTTGGCCCACCCACATAGCAGTGAGCGTATTGACGTTGAAGAGGGCACGATGAGAGTCGCATCAATGCGAAAATCAACGGGCAAGGAAGGGTTCCATTTCTCGGGTTCCGAGCTGTTTCACATGGCCTCTTCTTTGTCCCTACTTCACTGACCACCTCTACCCTTCATTCGAAAAAGCTATCTTTTCATAGTTAAATCCGCCCTTAAAGGACTCCACCCCTCAACTCCACACCCGTCACCATCACCGTCATCGTCACATTTCCACGGCATCTGATTCTGAGACCAGTCCACACTCCACAACTCTACCAAGATTTCTCTCCACCCTCCAAAACGACTGCTAAGCCGGGGAAGCTCTGATTTTGTCTATTCATGATTCCTTTTTTAAGGTTTTTTTCGCGAAGTTCTGGTGAAGACGAATCGTTCCATCCCCGCAACCGCAACCACGACCTTTTTCAACTCCAAAGACTACCCCCTCCCAAAGGTCGCCAAAAGGACCTCTGTCTGAATCGGCCAGCCGAATAGCTCTGCGACCACGGTCTTTTACAAGGTCCTGCTTCAAACTATGTCTCTTTCAATCGACCCTGAAATTCGACACCTCGCTGTTGAAAACGAGCTTGTCTACCAAAAATGACCCCTTTCGTCGAAATTTCTTAAAAACATTTCTTTCCGTTTTCGAGTTTGTTTGCCTTAAGCAAACAGAGGATTCAATTTGAAGAAGACTGTGCAGAGCCTAGAAAAAATCTCATAAAACCTGGATCTCAATGGGATTATTAATTATTTCGAAAGAGTTATTTGTGTTGGTGATTCTGAGAAGAGGCTGCACAGTGGACAGAGTACGAGCCGACATCTCTACAATGCTGACTATGCCTCCCACCTGTCCTTTTTGTGTCGGTAGGCTTTTGTTACCCATTGTTAAGGCATAGCAGCCAGGATCAATCGTGGATTCACACTATTTGAAAGGGGGTCACATTTGGAGTTTCGAGGGTGTATTTTCGGTCAACCCGATTCAACTATCTTTCGGTGAATTGCTAACGGGGTCGTATTTGCGTAAGTTGAGGGCTAGTGGTAGCGGAAAAGAGGGTCGGTTCGAACCGTTTTGTTGAATGCTTTGCGTAAAACATTCAGAATAGACCATGAGACAGCGAAAAATAGAAAAAATTTGCCACTTCACTAGGCATATTTCCTCTCTTGGGGAAAAACTTGGGCGAGATCAGATAAGTCGAGAAACAAATGCTATAGAAACAGCTATATGTGAGGGTTGTGGTCGGTGGGGGAGAAGGGAGGGGACGTCGAGGAATCTCTTAGACAAAGTGGTGAGGGAGTGTTACCGAGCTTACCTCGATAGGACGTTAAATTTAGCCAAGTGCGAACCGACCGCTTGAACTTTAACGTTTCTAGTCATTTTTCCTAGAGTTCTTCTTATCCGTCATCCACTGTCCGCCTCCCAGGCCGTGATTTCTACATGAACAACTCTTCTCAATCGTAAAGTCCGTCCCTCGAGTAGCTCAAAGGAATCATCCCACCGGAAAAGCTCCGCCTTCAATTACTCAATAGCCGACTACCTTAAAGCAACAGTCCAAGGAGGGTTTCAACCAATTCAATCCTGAGGTGTGGAAGCATGCCCCAGCCCAAGTAAAGTTCATAGGAACTGTCACTGAATTAAAAACTTACCTTTGAAATGCGTAGGAAGGGCTCGAACTTCTTCGAAAAGGGCGGGTCCACCGAGCCTCGGTGGAGCCGCCCCCTTGCTGCTGTGAAGAGCGCGGTGTTGATTTTTGGTCGTTGCGGGACCGCTGGGTCTATTTGAGGTCGATCCTTTGAAGCAATCGATGTAGTGATGCCGACAACGCTGAATTTCTACATTTTTTCCTTCTACCTTCTACCTTTCAAAACATGAAACGATCCCATTATTGCGCCCCAGTTGCAATAGCTGGCAATAGCTGGCAAGTAGCCAGCTATTGCCAGCTATTGCAATTGGGGCGCATTTACTGCGGGCATGTTCATACAACTCGTCCAACGAGCGTCTTCCTCCATTGCTAAGTGGCGAGGGGGAGCCCCTGTCCTAGTACCTGTTCAACGTCTTTTTTGAAACTTTTCTTTCATTATTGGTCAACTTTGCACCCACAACTTCATTATCGGTGGTTTTTGCCCGCGAATTCTTTCTCCCCCCCCCCCCCCCTAATCTTGACGTTCTTTAAAGGAATCTTCCACGGAAAGAGTGATCATTTTGTCTTGTGTGTAGGATTAGTATTATCGAAACTAACGCTTATGTTCCGTTCTTTTTGCTATGCTCATGAGGCTAGGGCCCTAAGGTATCGTTTTTCTGTGGTAATGGAGGCGGAGCTTTTTCCGTGGAAGATTCCTTTAAGATTGGCTACTATATGAACTGCTCTCAAGAACGGTCATTTCATTCTGTTTTCAACCGAACGATTTTCTCGCTTGCTGCTCCCGGCGGCTGAAAACATGTAGAAAACACATTTTCTACGGCGATCCTCTTGGAAGTGATTTACTACCATCAATGAGTTTGAATGTGCATAAGGTGTTTAGGGAAATCGAAAGTAATGCTACACTACTCGTATATAATCGCGTGGCGGCCTCGGACGATTGTACTACAATTGAATTCAAAGCACGTCGCTACGCTACATTTCTCACATGTCTTGGCAGCCGGCTGGCCGACCATAAATGCGAAGCGAAGGGTCGTAAAAAATGTGCTCAATTCACCTTTGAGATGAGTGCGTGCTAGCCTTCACGATCCAATAACGCCTACTCATTACTTCAGGTTCTCCTTCCCTAGTCATTGGTCTTCGTAGAAGCTTTACTGTTTCTTACTCAAGAAAAGGTTGCTTTCATAGTATTCCGTTAGGTTGGCCGGTAGCATTGCCGTCAAAATCGTAAAATTTTTCCAACGGATTGGCTAGAATATAGTAGCAGGGCGCTCCGTTCGCACTAAGGGATCGCAATTGTGATTTTGGGAAGGGGGTCACATTCAGGAATGAGCAAGCTTAGCATGCTTGGGAAAAGTGTGAGTGGGGGAGCTATGCTCGAGTAATTTCAAGAGGCGGCGGAGCGAGAGTGGTAGGTTGTTTTCAACGGGTAGAGCTTTCCACTATTTTAGCGAAAACTTCAAAAAAAAACTATCGTAAATGGATGAGATTATGGGATTTGGGTATTCATTAAGGGTGTCTATGGGGGACCATTCTGGCCTTCTAAGGCTGATATTTGTGGCGAGGATCGCATCGAGACCATCCCCTCCCTTCAGGGGAAGGGGGTAGCAAAATTTGTGGAAAGTGCGAACGCGACAATTGACCTTTAATAAAAAATATGGACCAACCAGTTGTAGCCCTTCAGCCTTTGTTGGGCAGAGCAGCGAGTATTCTCTAGAAGGACTGTTTCTGAGAATCGAAGACTCCCCGTAGGTCTTTGCGACATGATCCTTCAAAGCTTTGACTTTGAGAAGCGCAGAAGTTGCCTCGAGAAGCAGATTGGAAATAGTGGAGTCAGGGCTGCATAGGGCCTAGGAACAAAATTGGCTAATTTTACTTTTAACGTTCAATATGGGTCGCCCTGCCATGTGAAGTTGTGGTGGTGGAAGTTGATGGCCGTTCTGTGCTCACTGCTGTTGACCAAGACTGGCAGATCTCAGACCTTCAAAGCACCGATCCTGCACTGTCCGATTACTGCACCGTCAATGTCTGCATGCGACTACTCACCCATCCTTCCTTTTTTTTTTTTTTTCTTTTTTTTTTTTTTTTTTTTTTTTGTTTTTTTTTTTTTTTTCGAGTCCCTGCTCCCTCCTTCGCTGATGAGGGCAAATTCCTGAGCTTAACACTGAGGCGTTCACAGCATATGCGGTACGAGTGGCGCACTCTTCTCAGCGCCACGCCGCTTTTTGCCAAATGCCTACCTGCTCGGTAAACCCTCCCGTCCAAACTATAAATCTCATACTGCGCCTACATGTACCACAGGTCAGTATGACACAATTGACCATCACGCATATCTCTGGAGGTGAACATGCTAGATTCGGCCAACCAACTCCCTTATGTCGCTGCAGGGCCGCTCTACACTTCTCACCCCAACTCCGGGAAGGGAGACCTACCCCTGCAATCTTGCCCTCTCTCCGCAAGTTATTTGGTGTAGCCATTGGAGGATAACCAAATTCCACCCGCAAGTCCAAGTGGAAGAAGCAGCGCGGGAGCTTATCCTCGTCTAAGGAGCTTGATGCTGGAAGCGAATGTAGTAGCACCAACCTCTTTTCTGAAGTCTTTTTGACCCCGCCACTCCCTTAAAAGGCACATCACCCCCAGGCAGAGGTTTTTTATAACTCTTCTCTTCGGTCAGAAGTATAGAACCCTAGGGGACAATCACAAATGTGGCGTTCACGTGCACGGAATTCGACCGACAAGAACGCTTTGGGCTTGCAAAGTAAGCTGCTCGAGCTGCAGCGAACGAGCTCTCTTATCAGGCCGTTGTCTGGTGCTCTCTCATCTGATGCGCTCTCTCGCCCCATACTCTCCTCTTCGCGCTTAGTCTCTCGTTCCTTTAGCACAGCCAATTAGGAAGGTGAGTGAGCCCTCAACCTGAGCGTTTTCGACGGATTCTTTTCCTTTTTTCTTCACTGCCGGCCCACTTGGCACCGATACATTCACATTCGTGTGCAAGAGCCACACCAGTGCGATCCTGGGGCATGCCTTTAAGGATGGAGACCAAAGCCGATAATCGTAAGCCTGATCAATCTATCCCTGATGGCTCCATCCCCCCATGAGTTGAACCAATCATCCATTTTTGCAATGTTCTCTCGAGCCATGGAGGTTATTTGTAGCGCATGATTCTTCTTTATGGTGGTCCTTCTCTCACCCTAATTACGCCCCATGTCCGGCCCACACTGAACGAAATGAGCTGGGACCCGATGTAAATGAGCTGCAAAACCCAGCCCAGATGGCCAGCTGGTCGGTCGATGATGTCACCCAGCTTCACCATCATTGCTCCGACCAGCGATTTCATTGGGCTGGAGAAAATTTCTGGCATTCAGAGAATCTCCGGTCCCATTCAAACGATTGTTCATCTCCCCAGTTGAGTCCCCTTTGCTCTTTCGACTTTGTTCTCTGGAACCTTTCTGCAAACCTCTCTTCCGTCACTCTGCTGCTTTCCCAATTATCCTATCCACCTGCGTTTTCTATGTATTCCTGTGTGAAGTTCGAACTCCTGAGATGAAGTTTTCCAGCTCCAAACCATTCCTCGCTTTTTTGGCCCACTGCCAATCGATGAGCTTATATGTGGAGGGTTTGATCCATCGTTGTGTGTGTGTCACACAGCATCCATAATCGTCTAATTAAGCTTTTGCGCGTCCAGCTTTCTCGCCCGCCCGTCCAGGGACGCCTAATAAATGAAGCGGGGCCGACGCCGCCGAGTGCGCTTGGCCTAGCCCTTGTGCTTCAACATATGCTGCCCATCAGTTGACGGCTTGGTCCCCAATTGGCACCATGCCAACGACCGAGGACCATCCTTTCTCGCTGACCTCGTTACCACTTGATTATTGCCTTTCCTGATCCAAGCTGTCAAGTGAAATTGTCCACGGTAATGTAATATTCGCTAATAGGTACCTCGTGGAGTGCAGGTCGGATTTCACTTTTATTGAATGCTTGTTCTCGGCTCTCCTACGACACGATCCTTCCGCTTAGTCTTATCGGTACTTTTTTCTTTCCTTTTTTCCTTTTCCAATGATTTCCTTTCTTCTCATCACTCTTTTCTAAATAAACCTTCTTCCTCTTTTCCTTCGTCTTATAGTCTTGATATAGTTTTCTTGAACTTTCGAATGAATGGATTTTCTCACCTCCCATTTCAGTGAATTTGGCTGCACACAACCTACATATAGTGCTAAACTTGCGAGATAACGCCGCATCTACCGAACGCAGAACCCTCCGAAGCAGGGTCTGTCCTATCGTTGCTTACTTTTCGAAAATTTTTTACGACCCCCCTCCCCCAACGTGGATTTGATACGACCCCCTTTTCCCTACCTCCACCATCTCCATCTTCCATCAAAACCCCGCCCACTTTCCCTCCAAAATGCCGTCGAGCGGGAGGGGGGAATCATCCGCCCGCCCGCAAAACGGCAAATTTTTATCCTGCGCGCCCTCCACTCGCCCAGCCTACTACCCACGAAATCTTAGTTTCACCTCAATCCCACACGTGATTTCGAGCGACTAAAGTGGGTACGACCCCCCCCCCCTCCTCCAAACTCAAACCAGGTACGACCCCCCGTTTCGCCGCCGCCACCTCACAACTAGCGCGTTCGACCCCTGGTCTCGAAATTTCTAGTGTTCTGTCTATCCGAGCAACCATTGCCATGGAAAGTATTGACGTAATAACAGGGGTTTTCACAAGGCCGGGGTTGTGGTTCCGGCGGTGGCCTGTGGTCCCATCGGCGTCGGACCGATATCAAGAATTCGGTGTAGCGACTAATTTATTATTTTGTGAAGAGAGTTCTTTTGCTTTTTGGTGTTCCATGTATGAACGCTTTATCTTGTTTCGACTTCAAGAAAGCTGCCACCGTGCTGTGTTTCGTTTCGAGGAGCTTTTTTGTACTATCTGCCAGGGGGTCATGCTTTTTGTTTATATTTGGGTCCCACCAATTTCTGAAGCTCTGAATAGGCATATCCACGAGCAAGTTCCTTTTTTTGCTCTGTACTAGCTTCAAAAAGGCTGGAAGATGGGAACGAGGCAAGATTCGTGAAGATGGCACTTGTTATGCTTTGCCAATGCAATACGGTCTGAAACAATCGTTGAGAAAGCTTTTGTAACGACGAGAGCACCAAAGGTAATGAGGGTCGTGGTCAGATATGGGACAATGCCGACGATTAGCCGAAAGTTCTGGTTGAAGCACGCTTGTGCAGTACTACTGAGAAGGTTCCTACAAAACTGATCACAACCGATTCTATGCTTCCCGTTATAGCGGAAGAGCTGGAGGTTCCAAATTCTTTAGGGCGGTGCCAACGACAACCTACCATGTTGAAGATAGCAATATTCTTCAATACCAGTTCAATGGAATCGACCGACCTGCATGTAGCTGATCTTCAACGATCGGCATTAGATCCGACGGCTACTTGCACTGCGAAAAATTCCGAGCTGGCTTCCGCGCCACCTGCATGGACGCGGTGAGGGCCGTTTAGGAAAGTCGATAGGTCGGTCAAACCGTTTCATATGAAGTTCAGACCGTTGAGTCGCCTTCAGACCTTGAGCTCAGAACTTCTTCCCATTCTGCTAATTGATTATATGGTCGGAGTTGTAATGAACAGTGGTAGTGTCGGATTAAAGGCATTAGTCGATAGGTTAAGCTGCCTTCTTCAGTTTGTTCTTATGCTCGTCTCCAGCAACACAGCCAAATGACACCCTTCTGTGGCAATTTTGCAAAGCAAGTGTAGGGACACTTTGATAAGAAGGGTGGGCGTGGAGAAATTTCCACATCTCCGTTCAAAGCATCGTTCAGAGGAAATGGCAGAGACGGTGAACATTTCTGAGTTAAGCGACTCAGGACGAGTGCATCGATGCCAACCTCATCGCGAATGACCTGACCAACCTACTGACTGAACCAACCTTTCTTATTGAGTCAAACCCGCCGTACGCGCGAAGAACCCGTAGTTTCTGCGACAAGTCGCAACGTGGGTACCCGACAGGAGGCCTGTCGCCCCGCGAGAAGGCAGAGGCGCAAACGGGTCATACCGAGCCGCACCATGTTTTGCGATGTGGGACATGCTATATTACATTCTATTCTCGACGCTCAATCGCTACACTACGCGTTGCGATGCGTCTGCTGGCCCGTCTGCGTGTCTGCCTACCCGCAGCGTGACGGGCTTCCTGTCGGGTACCTTTCGAAACATAGACATCCTGACCGACAACGCATATTGTTCTTCTCTCTCGCGCTCTTACCACTTATAAGAAATTTATTATGAAGTAAAAATACCCTAACTATTTCGAAATTGGTTCCTTTTTGAAAACATTTCTTCGACTCGAACATTCAGGTGCATAATTGAGATCTTTTTTGTTAGTCGTTCTGAAAATCCACACTTTTTACGAGAGCGATTCCGTAATGCATGTTATGATTTGCGGATTATAATTTTCAGTGAAACCAGCTGTGCTTCTCACGCATGACGTTATGCGGCTAGATTATAGGTGTTAGCGCTGGCCAGATGCAGGCTCAGGAGAGATCAGCCTTGCTAAGCCAATGAATGCAAATCTTACATGCTCAATCGAAAAGCGCCTTGGAATGTCCTGTCGCACCGTTTTCTCAATTTATACGCAATTATCGCCCCTCCATGCTGTTCACTTGATTTCTTGAACTTTCGATCTGAATTCTTCTCCTGCTAGCTGAAAACGTGGGAGAAATGGAGGAAGCTGGTTGTCCCTCTGACCGCGAGGGCTTTGTAGGTATTATGATTTGACTAAGGGCCATATGGGGAATTGGATTGCTCGGTTGAATTTCTGGGGATATTTCAAGCCTTTTCTCGATCAACTCTACAATGTTCAATAAGGACATGCAGACCTTCCAAGATGTTCGGTTTCCCGCTTGCTGCATTTCAATTCTGCTTCGGCAGGAACGACCTTCTTGTAAATTTTTACGCCCCTCCTTCACCTGAAAGATAGCCCTTTATAGAGACCCCTCCGTCTATGGTGTTGCTTTTGGAAACAAGGAAACTGTACAGCGTAGTTGGCGGACAAATCGACTTCAATTCATGCAAGGAAAGAGAATTGCAAATCATTGCATTCACTTTCAATTCTTCTCGTGAAGCTATAGACATTAGCAAATCGATGGCCACGGAATACAAGGGCGAAATTGCCGGCGATGGTAACATCTACAGAGCACGCTCCATTTAAAGTGTAATATAGCATTCTTGTACTGCAAAGCTAGTACAGTTATTCTCAATGAATAAGGGAGAAATTGCTTGTATGAGGGGTTAAAGGCACTGGTCGCGATCAAGGTTCTTCGTGGGTGAAGTAGCAAGGTCCTTAATCTGAGGGATCATGGCACTGTCGCGGTTGAATATGCGCCACGAGTCTTCTTTTAAAAGCTGCGGGCATGTCCGCGTTCTCTGGTGTCTGTCTCCTCTCGTACAACATGCTATTTGCGTTTTCCCTCTATTCGCAGCGCTGTGTCTCTCCGTAGAACTGCGGTCGAGCTCGCAAAGAGGCCTTTTATTTCAATGTTCGCTGTGTTCCTTTTGCTTTTCCACGCAGGTCATTTTCTTCAATGTTGTTTCGTCGTTCAACCGTAGATAATTACCAACGCCACTGCGACAATGCCCTTGAGGACAGTTCGGTCGATCTCTCCCATTAGTGAAGCACTTCACGAAGGTAGAACATGTGTCATTTTCTTCGCTTGATAATTTGTGACAAGGATTTCGGCGCCTTTTTTATGACCATACGTAGCTGAACGCTGCTCTCTTCTTTTCCTCGTTCAGGCCGGTGTCAGAATTCGCTGATCCAGAGTTTTGCTAACGAATCGCTGGTTTCAGCAAAGTCTGACACCGGCCTCAGGATCCGCCGACCGCCATGTTGTCTGCATCGGGTTTCCCGGGGGGGGGGGGCGGGGGGGGTACGCGACTTGTTTGTCAGCAGTTGTTGAATAAGGAAGCGTAGATGCCATAGTGACAAACCACACCATCCGCAAATCCATGATTCTAATCCCGCCAATCGAAACAAGGTTGCTATTCCAGTAGGTTCGACTTCCTACCGTCGAACCTTTCTCAGAGCAAAAAAGGTCTAATTTTATCGTGTGCCGTCCACCGCTGTGTCGCTTGACAGAACAAAGAAGCTTACAAATTATCTAGTGCTTAAAATGGGAGTCAAGTGCATGGCGCATACCATAGTTACTATCATGTCGATCTTCAAGACTAATCTCCAGCATTATGCTCAGCGAAGTGTAGAAACGTTGTGCTCGCTCGGCACGAGCCCAGACAACCCTAATATAATATACATAATATTACTGGATTAACGACGTGCTCACTGATTTGTTCTGGGAAGATCTTTGGAAGAACCCGAGGTGAAAACACAGCTGAGGAGTTGACGCTCTCAGGTTCTGCACAACTAATTTATAAACCTTTTTATCCCTCTTTCCAGCCCAACTAAAAGAGGAAGATTTTGCAAAGCTTTTGCGAACTGCCAAAAGCGAAGCCAACTTAGTCAATTATGCATCATTGACGCTTTTCGGGTGGGAATCCATGAAGAGAAGTGCACATCCGCTGAGTTGCCACCGCCTTCGCCGGCCGTCTGCCCAGCGTCCCCGGAAGCGTCAAACATAGTTGCAAAAAAGTTCCTCACCCTTCTCTTCCTCCACCCAAGCCAGCATTCGCATTCGGCCTATTTCAAGGTTTTTGATTGACTTTCCGCCCCTTCCCCCCCCCCTTCTTCAAATCATCCTGCACGCATTCATGATTGGTGTTGCTTCACATTCTGTACCTTTGATGAAATATTGTTCTCACGTGGGAAAGAGAAAAAATTGTGAAGTTTCGTTTTTAATTCTAGAAATTTCTGGAGATTTCCTTGCTTTCTTGCTTCTTGAAGGTCTTTTCTTTGAACTGCTATTTCTCCTACGAATATTGTTACGATATACCAAGCACGACTTTCCCTATCCCTCCCCTCCCGTTTTGCTCGGCCCCCGCACCTCCCCTACATCTATTCCTTAACTTCCACTTCTCCTGAGAGGAGGGGGAGGGTAGAGAAAGGTACACACTATGAGAACGGCAAAAGTTCAGAATTGCTTGAAAATTTTTTTTTTCACCTTGTTTCCAGTATCTGCACCACCAGTGAATTTTCCTCATCCGATCAGCCTTTCCTTTGGTCAAATGCGACTTACTCCCGTCCCCCCCCCCCCCCGATGGTTTAAAAAGGACTGCTTTGGTGTACGTTTGACCTTCCCGCCCTTTCGTATTTCTTGCTTCATATTTGCGGGTGCACTTGCTGGCAGATATTCTTTGAATGAATCCCTTCTTCTCGGTGGTTGATTTATGGAGCTTCCGCGGTCGGTAGTCTTCTTGCAGACTCTTCACTCTTTCCCCGCCATACACATTGGCCTAGCGATCGCATATGTCTCACTATGAGGTTTTAAGTCAGAATTGATGACCATCGCCGACCACCAGTTGGTCGTCGCCTTCCTCACACCTCAAACACGAGCCGCCACCCCCGTTGTGGAACTGGTCGCCAACGACTTTTCGCAGTTGGAATTAATCATTGTCCACTGATTTGTCCCATTTTCAGCGGTAGTCTTCGATTCGTTCAGCGCCACCCGGACATGTCTTCTTCTTCTTTTAATCGCACTGGGCTTTTTACTAATGGCATCTATTCTTTTCTTTATTTAGTAAAAAATTCTCACATGGTCAGTGAAATTTTAACGCTTGTCACTGATGCGTGTTAATACCGTTGCGGGCTGAGACGTCGAAAAGAAGAGGAGCAGGCTTTCATTAAATCCCGTTCAATAACCCTGGATCCTTCTGCACCTCTGCTGTAAAACTTAGATCCTCAGAAGCCCATCATACTCGAAAGGGGAATCGTAACAAGAGTTTATCTTGCAATAGATTTTGGGAAGCGGGATTATAGGGTTTTTTGGTTTTATTTGGTCTTTTTTGGAATTTTTAAAAATTCTAAGAAAATATGTGAAGTCGAGAATTTCGCCCTGCAAATTTTAAGGGTGATTTTACCATTTTTTTGTGTCTCGGAATTTTTTTATTATTCGCTCTCTCCACACCTGATGAACAATTTTCGAGCTAAAGAGGTGTAGTATCAGGCAGGGTGAGAATCACATTGAGGAATTGGCCGTATCGGTATAACCCTCCCCCTCTCCCTTACGAGGGTTCCAACACGTCCCCCTTCTACCCTCCATTCATCCAGTTCAGAGGAGAAAATGCTAGTTTTAGGTGTATGAGCAGGAAGTTGCGGAAAGTAGTGCCACTGACCTCCCCCTGCCCTCAGAGTTCTCAAGAGACAAAACGATTCCCTGTCAAGGAAATCCCCTCCGGTTTTCACTCTATTCTCGGGTATTATGGAAGTAGTATAGAAGTAGGACCTCCAGTCGGAATTGAGTTGCAGGATCACAGCTTGGGAAGTCGGGATGGGAGGTGATATTGAACCTGCCTATGAGTTTTGAAGGTGGGATAAGATCGGGTTAACCAAGCTCCCGACACGTAGCTCACCATGCTCAAAAGGACGAACAAGATTTGCCTATCAAGATATTCTGTTCTTAACATGCAAGCATTACCTATTCACACAGCTGATGATAAGTTAAGTGAGAAACAAGAATAGGAAACAAGTACTGCTCGAGCATGGACTCACAAAGCTCCACCCACATTGTCCAGCTAAGAGCGTTTGGAAGAGATCAGTAGCTTCAGAGCTGGAATTGCCGACTCACCACTCCTTTCCCATTGTCCGAAATCTGACCTCACCAATTAATCTTTCTGTGGTCTGGAAGCAAAGCTGAACAGCGTCAGCTGTAGGCGGCTTCTTTCGGCTGCCTCGTACAACACGACGTAAATCATGATGATTTCTGCGAGAGCAAGGTGTTCCCGCTCTCCATTGACATCGGCGTTTAACGCTCGAGCGAAGTCTACCCTCACCTGTGGGACCTGGAGAAGTAGACGACTTTTCTCAGGCATGGCTCGCAGTCTTTATAATAAGATAAGAATAAAACCTAAAGTGGAGCTCAATCTATGGACTGGGCGTTATTAGAAGCACCCAGCAGATGAATTTACTACTGAACTCAATTAAATCTTCAGAATAGTGCCAGCAATATCTTCTGAACGTTCGAATGCGAAGACACCAGTGTGCTCCTCAGAAGAACAGTTCTGCTTTACTTGAAGGCTGATG
>MU871107.1:6572-24711 GCA_036418205.1 Ostertagia ostertagi
TAGCAATAAATGATCATCGCAGTCACCAAAGAGAAAGCAAAACGAGTCATGAAAAGTTTACAGTCAAGCACACGTCATGATTCCTGGAACTTACCGTTGTATCCTTTCAGCACATTTTCTACAATTGGCCTTGCTGCTACATTATAAACACGCATTTGATCACAGTCTGGAGGAAACAGCATCGAAGTTAAAACGTCCTCTTAGGTTCCTGAAACAATTCGCGAAGTTTAACAGCCAGACACAGTTCAAGGTAAGGGATTGCAATAAACACATATGGAGAAAGTACGGAGACTTTGGCATCTAAATAGATGACATACACATATGAAAGAAGGATAATTATCTATTTTTCATACACTAAGTCATAAGGGAGAAAAAATCCTGATTCTCTGACCGATGCATCCGGTCACAGTAAAGTCATCCCTGCATTGCTAATGGTGAGATGAAGTGTAAAATGGTGCTCAGGCACGAATTTGTACGAATTTTCATTTCTCTCGAGAATCTTCCAAGAAAATATGTATGAACTCCAAAAAGCAGTTCTATGCTCTGGACTAGGTATATGTTTCAGCGAAGAATTTAGAACGCCGGAACAAACCCTCCTACGCATAAGTGCACTATTAATTTATTGAATACACGCCTTCAAAGATCAACTCGGGGTTCATTGTTGGGACCATACCATCTCCTTGGAACATACACGACGGAACTGCTTGGTAGATCTACATAAATGTTGCACTACTCGATGGTAATACGGTCGTTGTTGGTGTCCTCACGTTTGTAGTTGAACACATCGTAGAAGACGATATGGGTGGCCTAGGTGGCCTCCTGAAATCCAGCTCACCGCAGATAGGGCCCACACCGAGCCTCCACTGGCGAGCTTCATGGAACTTTTTATGACTTGTTTTGCTTTCTCTTTGGTGACTGCGATGATCATTTATTGCCGGTACTTTAACTTACAGTGCAAATTTTTATAGCTTATGTTTGCTCTCCATTTACTCTTTGCTGTTTATTTTTGACAGCAGTAAGCGGTCTTCTTTAATGCACCTCTCTTATTCCAGTTAGTTATGTAACAAACTATGTCATAAGTTGTAGCAAATTCTTTGTGGTTCGATCTTTTTTGGTAGCTGCATACTTCATATCCTATTGAACGTCGTTACAATACTTGTTCTAGGCACCATTTTCGCATATGGACAGACGGGAACTGGGAAAACTTTTACGATGACTGGTGATCTTGACAGGCCGGAGTTGCAGGGAATAATACCGAACTCATTTGCGCATATCTTTGACCACATCGCCAAATGTCAACAAGATATCACGTAAGTATCATAGTCTCAAGCTGCATACCTCATGCTGCTGTTGGAAACGGGCGTAGTTTAGTTTTCTCGTTCGAGTTTCTTATCTGGAAATATACAACGAGGAACTTCGCGATCTGCTCGCCAAGGATGGCCACACATCGAATTTGGAGATCAAAGTACGTTTCTTGGTGTTTATGTTTTCATTTAGGGGCTACATACCAATAATGAGTGGGGGTCAGCTAACATGCATCCAAGCGCTCTGATCTCCTTAATTCCTACACGCTAATATTTTAGTATTTTGATTCTTAAACTTTCTAACTAACTCTCTTGAATGACGACCCAGTGTTCCCCATCTATGATGCGGTTTTGGTGCTTCAAAGTTCCCACGAAGTGTTTGTAGGAAAAAGCTGACATTGGAGTGTATGTGAAAAACTTGATCTCAATCATTGTTGGAAGTGCTAGTCAGATGCAGAAACTAATGGAATTTGGCAACAAAAACCGTAAGTTCAGGTTTATAGATCTCATACTTGGGTTTTCAAATACTCATAGCCTTATGATTTCATTGCTTTTTATGAGGAGTGATGAAAAATAAAGTTGACGTGAGCTGGTCATGCCAAAATGTTAATTCAGCATTTTGAATTTCACAGGGAAGGTTGGAGCTACGCAAATGAACGAGGAGAGTAGTCGCTCGCATGCCATGTTTTCCGTGACCGTTGAATCGAGTGAACGAGGCATGGTCACTCAGGGCAAGTTGCATCTTGTCGATCTAGCTGGAAGCGAACGCCAAAGCAAGACGGGGGCCGCCGGAGAGCGACTGAAGGTGAGCTTTGTTAGGTCGTTCGTGATGCGTTGTTTTTTGTATGCTCTGAAGAAGTGGGGTGAGGTTTGTAGGCCGATGTCGGAGTCCGCCACTAGAAAGGAATTGCGACTACCCAGAAAACGCAACGACAGGAGGAGAGAAAAACCTAGACGTTAACTAACCCTTATTTACTTGGTAGGAAGAGAGATCATCTTTGACACGCACGTATCGATCGCGTTTCCTTTCCTGGCGCGGATTCTGACTTCGTCAAAGAGCCTGTTTACGTTTCTTGCAACAGTTCAATTATGGAGCGGTTACGTTGTGCGTGGCAAAACCTTCAAACCCGTGCATCATGCGGAAAACGAGCACTGGTCTGATGGTCTCCGCTGTTCTTTGAGTGCCACACACACATTCGCATTCGCGGTCGCTGCCTTCAAGTATCTCTGTCGAAATACGTTTCAGGAAGCAGCAAAAATCAACCTCTCACTATCAACGCTGGGCAACGTGATCAGTGCACTTGTGGATGTGAAATCAACGCACATTCCATATAGGTGGGTGTGTTCTTACTTTAAGGGTGGCGATTGTCGCACACTAATTGCGGAGAGGATGAATGGATGTTGGTGTGCTTTACTAGTGGAATTGTCCTTGTGTGGAATGTGATCGCATAGCGGTTCATTTTCACATGCAAACATCCGCAACCAATTAGTGCGATGTCAACTTCAAAGACCAGCTATTCTCCTCATGGAATCCTGGCACGAAATTTGAACTCGTTGCTCTTTCGGGGCGAGCTTCAGCGCGAAAGTAGGTGTGTGTAAAAATGTATAGCAAGTCATGTATTAAATGGAATAAATTGTAAGAATTTTCTACTTAGAAAGGATAGCGCACAGGGGTGAAGTAGAGTTCGATGGGGCCGCTCTTGTTTACTTATCTTTAGTACTACAATTAATACAGTGTCGTGATTCGGGAGCAGCTGCCTTCCTAACCCTCCAGCATGGTTGACTCGATCTTCGCGGTCCTTTAGGGACAGGCGCCATTGTGCGGGTCTTTCTCGAGGAACATGCTGTTTCCTGCAAGCGTGGCCTTGGCTTCCCGGGTCATCTGGATTCCTAATCCAAGGAAGGGTAGGTTTGCGGTAAGCGGTAATTCGCGGGTGCAAGGCTCGGCCTCGGCTCAGGATTTCCCAGCCCGAGGGCCGAGGACTCCCTTGCCCCGGCTACAACCTCACAGTAATAACAGCACATAATAATAACTGCGCCTAGTCGGGCTTCTGGTCTGGTAGCACCCTATACAAAATCACTAGTACAATGAACAACAGGTTGGTTTAATAACATTTATTCGCGGTAATAACATCAACTTCCTACATCGTCCCACTTCTGCCGGGCGCGGAGGCGCCAAGCCATCGTGACCTACGTCTTGTAGTCTTTCGACAGTAAGCGGTAAGGGGCTTTCTGGCTGCATCCGATTGTGGTATAGCGGACCTGACGTGTCCAGCGCTCCGACCAGTCGTACGGAGCGGTATGCCTGGACCATACTGCCGAGTGCCAGTGGCACTCCGAGCCGTCCAGCTTCCTCGCGTTGCCCGGGCACAACGCTCCTCCCGGAGGGCGAAGTGCGCCGACTGGCAGAGGCGGCTCGCTTAAGTAGTCCCGGCTGGAGGCGGGACCGGAGGCGGAGCATGCCCCTATAGCCGGTGCATGCCGCGCGATTGCGGTCATGGAGCACGGCAGTGCCCAAGCGCGCTGGGCAGCCGGGATAACAGTGCGAAACGGGGCAGCTAGAGAACTCACTAGGCTCTCTGTTACTAAGGGTAAGATAATACGTAAACGACTAATTTGAAGCGCTCTCTTGATAACGGCGGTAAGCATCCCATTCATACTGCTCACATAATGCCCAGTTTTTGCACCTGGTCATCACCCTGGAGCTCCCACCCCCTTAGACCAGGCAAGAATGCAGTGCCCCAGTAGCGTAACTTGTAGACACTTGCCTGGTAAGGCGAGAGGTGCGGGCTCTGCCTGCCTGGGGCGAAAATTTTGTTAAGTTTTGTCATAAGAACTAGCAAGACGAACTGTGGTCAAAAACAACAGTCAACGAATTGGAAACAAGTAAAAGGTTATGTTATCGTAGTAAATGCTCTTTATTTCAATTGATTCGTAAGTTTTATTTGCTTTCAATGCAAAGGAATAATGTTTGAGCGTGTGTCTGGTTTTCTATGATTGTGTGTTTCAGAAATTCCAAATTGACACGTCTACTACAAGATTCACTGGGTGGTAATTCGAAGACTGTCATGGTGAGTTCTCTGCATGGACTGATCAGCTACTTCATTTCGAACTAATTCAGCCCAATGCAGGGCGCTGTACGGCTCGTACATCCGCACCTTTTTTGATGGTGGATAATTTTTTACTTATCGCGATGAAGAGAAGATGGAGGCATTCATTTCAAAGATCCAATCAATTATAGCGCATTTCTTTTTTGGGTCCGAGAAACATAAAGTGATATTACGGAAACAGGACGAAAAAGGTAGATGATCCAGCATGATCCTCTATTCCTTGAGATAAACCATGCGCCCTACTTTCGTCAAAATGTGCGTGCTAGTATTTGGACTAGCATACGGCCAGCACTATTGGGGAAAATAGCGATGTTTCTAAGTGGGTGTTTATATCCTGTGCGGTAGTAGTTAATATTCTGGAGAGGTAATGTCATCTGGGCGACTCGATCTGGGTTTTGACCTTCGATTTGCGTGTGTGTTGTACCATTTGCCATTAAAGCAATTTCAAACGAAATCAAAACGGCTGATCGTAAGCGGAGAACCTTGATGTCGAAAAGTTGCTCACACCCTGTGATAACTTACATTGCACTGCCAAGCTGGCACCACGCGCTCTCGAAAACATCTTTGGAGATAAGGGGAAAATTCTAGAACGGAGAACATACTTTCACTGTGTTCAAGTGCTAAGTGTTACACATCTATAGGCACGCTCTGCGCGGAAGTAAAGTATGCGTTTGGCTGGATTATTATGTCCCGTCTATGTATAGCCAATAAGGAGTATAATCTCTTAAGTTGTACGTATGTGTTCTGCACTAGTTCGATGTTATCTTAGCTTTTCTGAACAAGGCAATCGTATTGGAGTATCCATCGTACGATGTAATTTGTTCTACAGATAGCAAACATTGGTCCAGCGTCGTACAACTATGATGAAACCCTATCTACGTTACGCTATGCGAATCGTGCGAAAAACATCCAGAATGTGGCAAGGATAAATGAAGATCCAAAAGACGCTCAACTCAGGAAATATCAGCATGAAATCGAAATGCTGAGACAGCAGCTGGCCGGTAAGTGTATCGATTTTGTACGTATAGAGGTGAAGAATTAGAAAAATTAGAAAAAAGAAGAAAAATTAAGGAAGCTTTTATTGATTAGTCATTGGAGTTGTGCAAATTTGAGAAAATAAAACTGTGTTCGTCTGCGTGTAACCGACTTTTTACATTATTTTTAAACTACCCTCTAGAACTCGTACACTTGCAATGCTTAGGAGCACAGTTCCAATTGGAAGATGGTGTAATCTTCATTCGCCGTCATTTTAGAAGAGGACTCAGAAATGGACAATGAGAACGAATCTGCTTGGGAACAGCGTATGCAGGAAATGGAGCAGAACTTAGAGAAAACTCGTGAGGAATTAGCTGGAAGAAACGCAGAAGATGAGGAAACGAGGGCTCTGGTCCAGCAAATGCTTGAAAGGCAAGATTCTCGCTGCTTTACTGTTAAGGGTCAGTTTAGAAGTGTTTTTTGCAGGGAGGCAGAGCTGAAGCGTGCGAGGGCCGAGCACGCTGAGTTACGCGCGAAGCTTAGTCAAATGGAAAGCAGGCTCATTGTGGGTGGCGAAAATATGTTGGAAAAGGCGGAAGAGCAGGCTAGATTGCTGGAGGAAAGCAACCGGTGAGTGTCCGATGTGAAAAGTAGTTTTAGCTTTCGAGAATTGTACGTGGTACCAGGAAACCTGGAGATTCTAATTGAATATTCAACGTATAGAAGTGGTCAGGCCAAATGTTTTAGTGAGTTGGAGCTGTCTCGGACACAGGAGTCTCGTCTTCGTGACCAGCTCAAGGAGAAGGCTGCTGCAAGGGAGGACATAGAAGAAAAGTGTGTCATCGCAACTGAATAATACGCAGAAGCATTATAGCATATTTTTAAATGTTTCTCATTTCTTAGATACTCCTCGTTGCAAGATGAGGCTGCTGCAAAGACGAGACGTCTGCGACGCACCTGGAATGAGTTATGTGAGGTTCGAACTGAACTCGCGGACTCGGAGGCCGAGCATCATCGTGAAGTCGAAGGGCTCCTGGAGAGCATTAGGCAGCTCAGAAAGGTAACTCTGCTAATTTTTTTCGATGAGAATATTTTTCAGACAAGATCCTCCCACTGCAATACCACCCACCATGCTGCCAGTATAATTAATCTTCTTTTCGCTCATCGTGCAGTACCAGCTTTTTTAGGAATAAATCGACAGTATCGAAACGATAATAAACCCATCAAAATCATTGAATTCCTCCGAATACACTTCTCACCACAATAGGAACCCTTTTATTCTCACACCTTTTTAATGCAATCGTACTTTCGCTCTCTTCCAACAAATGGACCCCTTTTTGGGTCCTCCCCCCCCCGCCCCCCCCGATCTCGTGGGACGTTTTGTATTACCCTAAAATCCCATAGATAAGAGCGGTCCATAGATATTTTTTCAAAAATAAAATAAAAATAAAAATATTTTTTCAAAATCATTTTTTACCGGTAAATTAAACCGCTCTTATCTATGGAATTTTACTGATCGAATGGGCTCTTCAAGTTCTATCCAGAGATCAAATTCCGGCATTTCTAGAGAGATTCCGGCAGAAATTCCGTTAAAATCGCTATTTTTCTATATGAATTGTTTATTAAGTGGGCGGGGTTTAGAGTTGAGGGACGGAGCTTCTTCTAAACTTCTTCTCCGATTTTTATTTATCCATCCATCGTTTCACAAAAAAACAACAAAAACAGAACTTGTTTTAGGGGGTGAGGAATTCAAGTTCAATTCATTCAATTCTTCTCACCCGGTAAGTTAACACCGCTCGTACTCTAGTGCGCCGATCTTGCTAGCCCCAGGATAATACTTCTTAATTGGAGCTATACACCAAGGGCTGATGACGCATACATATTTTTCTATATTCGTGTTCCTTTCTAGGAGCTGCTTCTGAATATGACCATCATCGACGAGTACATTCCGCCTGAGTATGTCGAATTGATCGAGAAGTATGTGAGCTGGAGTGAAGAGATGGGCGACTGGCAGTTGAACGCTATCGCCTACACTGGGAACAATATGCGAGCGGCTGCACCACTTCCGATACAGCCATATCAGGTGAGTCGCTAAGTCGAATTCCTTCTTAGGATTTTTAAGAGTTTCTGCGAAATTCAGAATGTTTGTTTCTAATAGTTCTCAGATGTCGGTCAGACTCGGCGATTGCAATGCGATGGACCAGCGACGGAGCGACGCGATCGCTTGTCCATCGCGTTGCAGTCGCCGAGTCTGACCGACATCTCATGTTTTCAATAAATCAGTGGTTAGAGAGCGAATTATTGTAAGAGCTGCAATTTTGAAGGACGATCAGACGTGGAAGGTGCAACCCATTTCAAATTAAGTTAGCGATGGTAAGTGGTACACTAAAGAAGGAAAAACCATGCGAAACGGCCTAGAACCTGAGAAAAATGGGAACCACTTCCTTGCCCGTTGATTTGAGCATTGATGCGACTATCATCGCTGTGCCCTCTTCAACGCTACGCTCTCTCACCTATCTAATCACTCACCACGTATAGACCTGCGGCGAGTGATCAGATGATCGGTGGGCGTGCACTGACCAGCCGCGGCGGGAATTAAACCTTAAGGTGAAACTCCAGTTCGGGGGGGCCACTCCATTGCTATCTTATCCGTAGTACTAGAGAGCAGTTCTTTGGGCTATCGAACACTACGGATAAGATAATAAGTGAACGACTCATTTCGAGCGTACTTTTGATAAGGACCGGTGGATGTCCTACATTCCACACTACCTGCCCACATCCCATCCACTTTTCTGCACAGGTGATCCACCCTGGAGCTCCTGCACCCTTAGCCCTTTGCGGAGGTGTCCTTTCTCCTGGTCCAGGACCGTTCCCTTGGGTCATGGCAGGCGGAAATGTGAAAACGTTTCAGGGTTTCTCACCCATTACACCAATATTTATCAGAAGTCTACTTTAAATGAGTCGATTACGTGTCGTGAGCCCTCTAATCCTTATCTTGAGTATTGGAACCTCCGCGCCAGCACTGAAAAGAATGGAGTGCCCCCGAACGAAGTTATACACAACCTTAATAGGTCAACGAGGTCAACTCCTCCTGTGCAAATTGTGCTTCAGTTCGCACACTTAGGAGCTCCGCGGGTCCCTCAACCAGGTGAATTCTTCCTAATTCGATTTTCCCTCTGATCGTGAATTCGTCCTTTAAGTAGCAACAGTTTGAATGAGATCTTTTCAGCTGGATGCGAACCATCGGATTCCACTTTATTATTCGTACAAAGCTGACTTAGGAGCATCGGCAACGCCATCGCGTCCTCGAACTAGAAGCGGCAAAAAGTACGTTTTTTTGAGGATACTTAATCGAATCGTCATGATTTCCACCAAGAATTAAGGCTGGGCTGCAATTATTTGTTCTTGAAAAAATGGCGCTCACTACATATTTTAACACATTCACGACGACGCCCCTTTTCCACTTTTCGGTCGCGTGGGACGGACGCGATTTTGTGGGCGCCGCCGCCTCACCACATAACCGCAGATTTTGTTTTGTAAATGAACAAAAACATGAATGTCACAAAATAATTTCTGCAATGTCCAATGCGTAAAGATTATCTAAACATATAACAGTAGGATTTCGATCAGAACGACAAATAGTGGTTACGAAAAGAGAGCATTTATTCACTTTCCCCGTGAAGGAATTTAAAAGCATTTTACACTCGATTACGAGGTTTGCCCACCTATCTGTCCATTCCTAGCGCCTGGCAAGCGATTATCAGTTGGCAGCCCATATGGGCTGCCATCGTCCCAGGAGCGCATGTTGTTGGCAGCCCATATGGGCGGCCATCGGCGTGAATGTGTTAAAGATGTGGTGCTCGTCACTGTGTTGAGATTTCATAAACAAGGAATTACTTTTGCAGGGAACGCAACGCGGCTAAGCTGAAGACTTTACTGAGCTGAAGCTGCAGTCTATCTCTTCTATCCTTCTATTAATCTGTACCCGATACTCTTAATTAGTTTTTGTAGATTTAATCTTGTGATGATCTCATGATTTCGTCAGCACCCTACCACAAAATTCTAGTCAAGATTGTCTTTCCTACTTTATCACGAGTATAACAGATCTGCACAAATAATTATTTATGTTGTTGAGTGCATGGCACGTACTATTATTGATTGGTTTTCGCATTGAATAAGTTTTTCTGAGAGCACTGTCTTGGACTCTTCTATTCATGGTTTTTAATTTTCAAGGTCTAAAATTACTTAGGTTCTTAAGATTGTCTTTTTGTGTATAGGTAATAAATGTTGTTTTAAGAACAATTTGGTTTGATAGCTCAATTTTCGAATGCAATTGTGAGTGGGCTATGGCAAGAGTCGCCGCTTTCTCCCTCGGTTCGTGGATCAAGGACACCACAGTCGATCAAGCCCTTCATCCCTCTGTATTTGATTAGTTCTTACTAGGCTGTCTTGAAACAAACTAACTTACTTGGGCACTGGCTGGCCGACACAGGTCGGCCAGACGCCGAATAAGCTCTCAAAGACGGTTAGTGCGATTGTTGTGAGGCCTAGGGGTTTTAATAGTGTCAATGGGCGTCACTGATAGAAGGATCTGAGTCACTCTCGTCGCCCCCTCCCCTTCCCATCATGCTAAGGGGTCAAGTTGACCTTTACCAATGAATCTCCGTCATTTGAACCCTTCCGCCATGCACGACTGCCTTTAAGATGTCATGCGATCTCAAACCGGAGTAGGGTGCGTGGCGCGAACAGATGAGGGATTGGCGTCAAAGCGATCAATCACTGGGCTTTATATGTGTTTTAAAAAGGAGCTGTGGTGATGCGTGTCACGCGATGGAAGTACAAATAGCCATGAAGACATCCAGGCTTTGTCGAGGTCATATTGAACTTTGACTCACATGCGCAACACGTACCTTTCAATTCGTTGCTTGTCCGTGAAATGCCACGTGCACGAGGAATACCCGATGTCGGAGGCGCTCAAAAATTGCTCTATGCACGACCGTGTGATGACTCTCGGGTACCCGACAGGGGGCCCGTCACGCGGCAACAAGGCAGAATCAGCGGACGAGTCCGCAGCGTACTGCAGCGATTTTTTCAAGTTAAAAACAATGTGCTGTAGCGGGTCCCACACCGCAGATTAGCGGACTCGTACTCCGCCTTCTTGCCGCGCGGTGGGCCTCCTGTCGCGCACATCACTGCGCCACATCAATCACTGTGGCAACGCATCTGTTCGAAAAACGCGATGTCGCCATCTTCGCGTAGGAGCACAGATTTCTTGACACACACCTTTAAAACGGTTATGCCCATATGAAATAATGTGTATTTTCGGCTGTGAAAGCTAAAAGAGTTGGCATGATGAGATATTTTTATTCTTTCAAATAGTGAAATCGCATGCTGAATTATTAACCGTTTACCATTTGACTTTTTGAGATGCGTTTTTGTGAATCAAATGTGATGCAACCGAAATGGATGTCCTAGTTTCATCAGATGCTTATTATTCTTTTAAATGCTGTCAGAAAACATGCGTCAAGGACGTGCAGCTGTGTTGGCACTATCGCAAGATACGGTGGCATTGTATTTGCAATAAGCACGTGCAACATCTCCATTTTTTTTAAAAAGGGGCTCACCGTAGGTGGGAGAAGACTCATAGTGAAGGCAATTGATCATTTTCTCCGAAGTTCGCTGAACAACTCCGCCGGCTCAGTTTAGGGATGCCCCGTATCTTGCGATAGCGCCGCTGTGATGCCTTTTTCCTTCTGGAGTCTTTTCCAGTTCACGCCTTCATGGAGTTAATGGTAAAAGCCTCCGAAATAAGTTGAAAGTTCCCTGATTCGAACGGTTTCCTTCACATGTCTGATCCAAACATAATCATTTTTCAGCTCCACATCCATGACCATATTTGGTAGAGAAAGCAGCAGACAACAGTCCGAACTCCATGATCGTGAAGTTTTGTGAGTAAGGAGTGAGATGCGTCAGAGAGATTCAAGCGTAATCTGAACTACACTTTTGGCTTGGTACAGCTCGTGCATGGCGCGATACCGTTCCGATCGCATCGAGCGCAGCGAAGTCGAACGCGGAATGTTTCCTTTGCCTTTTTGCCGCCTCTGCAGAACGGACACCGGGTTGTAAGCAGAGCAAGGTCAGCGTGTACATTCTTGCCGCCCTGGAAATCGTAAAAAAATTCAGTATTCGTGCGAAATTGAATGCTCAAGGTATTTACGTCTAGAAGATATGATTTTTTCCCTCTACGACACACACAACTTGGTTGTGCGGTAGCTTTTTTTCAACAATCCTGCATTTTAAATCTGACAAGATTTCCTTTCATCTTTGTAAGAAAATTCAGTACTTCAACGCAACAGCCATCCGGTGCCAGATGTTGTTTAAAAATTGAAAATCGATGATCTGCAACCATAGACTTGATTCCTCTGAACGGGGCTTATCCGTTAGCTGATGAGGGACAAAAAAGTTGACCAGCTAATATATATACATTTCGAAAGTCTTGGGCCGTGCGCTGATTCCCCACGCATTTGCTTCATAGACATAATGAATATGCTCACCTCCGTTTGTGGTAGATTTTCTATTGGAAGTTCATATTGATCATCATTCAATATGATGAGTCTAACGATTCTAGTTCAACAGTTAGCAACCCAGCAGCCAAGCGCTTCTTGTGCACTGCAGGAATTCGCAGAGAATTATACATAGTTCATATCTTGAATCACATATGCAGCTGATGGTCACCTCCGCCAGATAACTTCATAGTAACTGAATATGGTGCTATCGAAACGCGTCTCTCACGCACGGCGGAAAACAAAGTACGCGTAGTTGGAACTGAATCCTTGTAACTAGCGTGACTGTGATTACGGCAATCATGCCTACGAGATGGCATGCATATTCACGCTGAGCGGCACTGTACGGCGGAGGCATCTCCAGATGTTGACAACGCGGAATCGGGACCGAGGGGCGACTCACGGGGGTGACGATGTGATAGTCATTCCGTCAAATAAATATATAAGCTAGTCTGTGTTTATTTGTTGTGGTTCTTTACCTGTTTCTATGATGCGGTAGGATTGTGGAAATGTTCTGGTTGTCTTTGCATGATTACGGCATTTAGCGCAGCGGCTCAGTAGTGGTCCGTGTATGATACACGGCCGCTAGGATCCCCCTGGTCCCCAAGGGATACGTCCGCCTCGCCTACAAAGGTGCGCGTGCGGTGTTGATAGGCCCTCCGCGATAGGCCAGGGCCGAAAGGGCCGAGGGATTTGCGGTTGAGCGCAAACGTCTACTCCGCCTACGGTTGGAGACCGCAAAAAAAGGATAACTATTTCAAGACCAGGTTCAAGACAGAAGTGAGTCAAAGAAAGATTTTCGTCACGCCTACCTGAAATTCTCTTAGGATTTCGACGAGGTTCTTGTTTTCGTTCTCTTGAATCAGGGTGGCATCGTTCTGAAAAATTCTCTGCTGCTTTTGAACATTCATACACTCAATTATAATTAAGCCTTTGTACGCTCGAATAAATCATTAACTGCAAGCCATTGAGCTTGCAGTGGTGATTTATTTGAGCGCGCAAGAGTTTTGAGGATAATTAAATGTTCTTTCACATGCGGCGAAGGCACATTCATTGAATGGGCGTTCTAGGGGTTCTGCTAGACTTCTAGATATGCGAAGCTGCCGTTCATCTTTCGGTTTGTGCTTCGAAATATTCAAGGCTGTCTCGTGACACAAAATATAAAACCGCGCGGTAGACGACGAAAAATTTTGGCGTTGAATGCGCATTATTTAACTCAGTTCAGATTTGGAACAGTCTATGAAAGTTGGGAATGTAACGACGAGCAAAAATGCGCCATCTTTTTTCGTTTGCTTTATCTCACTTAAAGGACGAATTCACGCTGGAAAGGCAACCCATTTCAAATTAACTTAGCGATGGTGAGTGGTACACGAAAGAAGGAAAACCATGAGAAACGGCCCAGAACCCGAGAAATGGGACCCCTTCCTTGCCCGTTGATTTGAGCATTGATGCGACTATCATCGCTGTGCCCTCTTCAACACTACGCTCTCTCACCTATCTAATCACTCACCACGTATAGACCTGCGGCGAGTGATCAGATGATCGGTGGGCGTGCACTGACCAGCCGCGGCGGGATTAAACCTTAATAGGTCAACGAGGTCAACTCCTCCTGTGCAAATTGTGCTTCAGTTCGCACACTTAGGAGCTCCGCGGGTCCCTCAACCAGGTGAATTCTTCCTAATTCGATTTTCCCTCTGATCGTGAATTCGTCCTTTAAGGCTCACACTTCGGGATCTGAAGCGGTCTTTGTTAAAGACTCTTCGATGAACTTCGTATAATGTATTACAATATGCTTTGGGGTGGTCATTAGTGAAAGGGGCGGCATCACTTGAAAAAAAGCATAAGAAATCTATCGAGAAATCAAAAGGACTCCTTTCGTATGCCCGTTGATGTCAATTAAGATGGACAACCACTGGAGAAGAAATTGTGGTTTAGCCGCGTGACTCGCGACAAGCGACATCGCCGCTGGTGTGCGGTCGGACTGATAACACTTCACCCAGACTAAAAGGTACAGTCGCTTAGAGTGAAAGCTTTGTCGAAATGAAGGGTGCTGCTGGCGATACAATGAAGAGGATGGGACAGTTTTAAAGCTCTACGGTTCTAAGGTTTGGAGTCTCACTGCGCTGCAACTAGCGCGTCGTTTGCTGCGGGAAGGGCACATCTACCCTCGCCTTCAAATGACCAGAAATTGTGCAATTGCAGAAATTGACGTGGCATTAACGTGGCATCGATTCAAGAACATCTTTGAGCACACGTGATGTCACCTTTTCATCGAGAATTTAGCCACGTGTGCCAATGCCACGTCAATTTCTGCAATTGCACAATTTCTGGTCATTTGAAGGCGAGGGTATGTCCTTCCTTTGTTCCACCAGCTACTGACCAGTTGCGTCATTACCTCCTCGCTTGTTTCCCACAGAGGACTTATTGGATCCTCCCGAGGAAAATCTTGTCATTTTGTCCAACACGGATATGTAGTTGGGATATCGAGGGACAGCATCAAAGCTTTAACGCACAAACTTTATTTTCGGAGAGAAACAAACTTACAAAAACCACTCTATGGACAATCGAAGGTAAGTGGCGCGGAGCCAAAGGCAGGCATGGAAGAAGTGCCTTGGGGCGGCTACGTATCAGGCGACGCAATGAAGAATCGGGTTAAAGCGTGCGATTTCGGAGAGTAGAGACAAATCGATCGAGAATAGGATGGAGTAGAAGTGTGAGATGTGAATGCAATAAGTCAAAAGGCCAGAAAGAGTTTCTAGTGACGGCACTCCGAGAACAAGTGGAAGCATTTCCCGTCGCCAGCATTTTTCAAATTTAGGGCATTGGTTACTTATCGTGACTAATGACAATGACTTCAACTTGCATTACTTTGGCGTAAATTTCTACTTTTTTGAGTAATATGAAAAATGAAAAGGTAATCTATAGTGTTCTATAACACTGGTGTTAGCTACATAGACCTTTGAAGTGACCTAGTAGGGATCATAATCTCGTAAGAGCAGGAGCCTCATGCAGGAGGAGGAGCAAGCCTTATAAAGCTCCGAATTTTGCTTGCTTTTGCTACCATGTTGCGTCCAGTGATCGGAGCCATTTTAATACTTCAAAAGTTCTCAGTTGAAGTGAGAGAAATGAAACTCAAGGAGCACAATAACGAAACATACTCCGAAATATTTTCCATTCACGTATACCATTGGAAGGCCGTCATAAACAAGTTCCCGATCGCTCTGAAATTTTCGAATTTTGAAAACCAGCGTGTCTCAACCGATGTTCAGACGCTTTATTTCAAGGAATATATTTGCCCAACCGACCTTGTCCAAACGCATTCGATCGGCCAATTCATCAGCATAAGAGGGGTCAATGTTGAGATCACGAAATTCCGCCTTGATTTTGAGTGCTTTTAAGAGTTCAACCTGGATATCAAATAAGTGTACTGGCACAGAAGATGAAATAAACGTGAATCTTACCGTATCTCGACATCGCTCCCAAACTCTCCTGAGGATTCCACATGTCGTAATATAGACGACAACCTTGTTCATCTCCTCTTTGATGTAGTCTCTCTGAACCAAAAAGGATCTAGTGAAAGAAAAAGGATGACAATGAAAAACGTTGGAATGATCTTTAGAGCAGGATAAAGATCATTCCAACCATCTTCATCCTTCCCTGAGGATTGGGTATAGTTGGGCGCAGGGTGAATATCGGTCGAGGATTCCTCAACGGCACGTCGAGGATTTTCGCCTGATCAGTTACGTTCTCCCGCGCGGACATTCACACTCGCCATGCGCGAGCCGTCTGTGCTCTCCCGCGCGTACGTTCACTCTCGGCACTACTCTCGCACAGTAGAGAGCCATGGTCGAGGAATTCCTCGACCGTTATTCACCCTGCTTGGGCGTAGCTGCTCGCTGTAATATGCATTTGCTGTCTACATGCGTAGAATGCTTTTCGTGGTAAAATTTCATAATTGCAGCTCAGCGACACACATGGTCCTGATAGCATCAGGGGTAAATGCAATGCTTATCATGAGTGGCACCACTTTCAGGGTGTGCATTGCGGTGACATAAGTTCAATTTGCGCAGATTGGAACTGTTAAATAGCGCGACCTGTTTGCTTACGGATCAGCCTATCTCACAAAGGGAAGGGATTGAACCACATAATCGTGGAATGCGCCTTTAACTCGTTGACGACAGGCCCTTGTACGTGTACCTCAGGCACCTTTTTGTTTATTTTTTTCACAATCGTCATAACTTCTTCAATAATTCCACTACTGGTAATTGACTCACAGTTTTTCGGATAAGATAATGCATGCACACAGTTTTGAAATATGAAAAAGGCCAAATAAAAATAAAAAACTAGCCAGAATCGGGTGAAATTCTGACGCGCATGCGCGTCATGCTGTCGTCAACGTGTTAACTGACGATAAGGAGCAAGAACAGATACTATGCAATCTTTGCCGAAATGCAAACACAGACCTGCCATTGACTTTTTATCCTCATCATCCGTATGGTGTTGAATACGTGCAGCTTTCGACCACGGATACTACCTGTCGCGTCAGAAGCGTTTCCTCGGATGACTCCAAAGATCTAAACGGAGGAAAAATCTTTAATGAACTGTGGTTTTGATGCTAAAAAAGCACTTTTTATCATTAACAGTGTGGAGACGCGAGCGCAGTAACAGTTCGTAAGCAAAGAAACAAGCTGTGTGCGGAGCCGCCATTTACGCATCACATCTTTCGCTTCATTGGCTGACACTCTACTGGGGTCAGTTTTTAATCAGTGATGCCTAGATACCATTGCTGTTGCGCTGCTGGTCTCATTGTCAGCAGCAAATTATCCCACGTGAATATTGTGATTAGTGCCTGCGCTGACTCACGCTCTTTGCATAGTTTTCCTTGGATGTTAACAGAAAAATCCACGCCATGAAAAGTGCAGCGATTAATCCGTATACAATCTCAAATTCTCGCATGGTTTTTCATATTAGTACTGGTACAGAAGAATTTAGTGCACATTCTTCGCTAGCACATAAGGAGAGTATAATGACTATACAAATCACATATGGAATATTGGATGCTGTTTGGGCTGCTAGTGAATCAAAAGGAAAAAATCACAGGACACTCTTCAGTAAGGCTTCGTGTTTCCTGTGAGTGTGTGGGTTCCCTGAAGTAGCCATGGTGGTGTAAATTTTGAACACTTGGAGCTCTTTCTATGCATTTTTGTTGCAAGTGGCTCTATCCGCGACTTTGCAGATTACGCAAACTTTTTCGCGGGAGGGGTCAGTGCAATAATCTATCTCGCGATGTGGCCGTTATAGCTTTCAAGCGGGAAATAGATGATCTTCAATGTTCCGCTCTCCCGAATTCCTCACTTGTATGTCAGGAAATCATAAGATAACGATCATCAAGACATTGCGGGGTCAGGCAACTTCGTTAGTCGTCGTGCGCGTTAGAGAATTGGTTCAAGCACCCGCAATATAACCGGTGTGTTAAGCCGTAAACCTATCAAGAAGTTATAGAGTAGGGGAGGGTCCAACTGCGATTTGAAACGATAGAAGCAGTGAAATTCCTTTAGGCTCGCAGAAGGTGGTTCTGTACATCAAATTGCACCTAACATTTACCATTTAGTCCTCTCTAGGCCCCTGCTCGCTGTCTCAGTATCGCAGAAGCGCATGTGAAGGCGAGCTGAGGAGCGCTGCTGCTGAATCTCGCTCGAATTTGCGCTGTGGACGCTTATCACCCTGTTTTACAGTCGTGTTATCTGTCCAAATCAGTGTTGTGGCGCCTCGCCAGAACTCTTACATAAGTACATCAAAGGTCACTCTACCACGTCAGTGCTTTTTCAAGGAGTAACTTGGGTCATGATACAGTGCGATGCACACTGCTGTTTATGAAGTAGATCTCAAAAAGCTTTAGACAGAAAGGGTCTCGGAAAGAAAAAAAATTTCAGACAATTTTGCTGGAGATGAGCAACCTATTTGGAATGAGCCACGCGTTCTCCGTCATTCAGGACAAAATCACGTGTTGCATCCATTGCTCGAAACGTAACGAGTAACGTGGTGGGATGCCTGCGCCTCACTCATCTCCGCGCTGTTTCGTCTACTCCCTTACCGGAAGCTCGGTGTCTCTGTGTCCTAGCATTTACACTTTCGAAAAAAAGGACTCCTACTTTCAATATTTTCGAAAGTTTCTCACCTATATCAC
>MU871108.1:9775-25087 GCA_036418205.1 Ostertagia ostertagi
GGAGAGATGCAAAGCAGAAGCAAGAAGTTGCTGCAGCGATTCACGGTGGCACGCGCCCGAGACATCGTTTTCAGTGATGAAAAGATTTTTACTCTGAATCCAGCCTTCAACTCCCAAAATGAGAGGATTATTGCAGGATCACTTGCTGATGCTACCACCAAGGCAATCACCTCTACGGGGAAGACCCCACTTGTTTTCGTTGAAGCTGGTGTAAAAATCAACGCAGAGGTTTACAAAAATATCCTGGAGGAAGTTCTCAAGCCGTGGGCCAACTCCCATTTCGGAGAAGCCTACTGGTGCTTCCAGCAGGATTCTGCTCCAGCACACAAAGCAAAGATGGTCCAGGAGTGGTGCGCCGAGCACCTGCCCGACTTCATCAGACACGACGAATGGCCCTCCAGTTCTCCTGATCTAAACCCGATGGATTACTCTGTGTGGTCCATCTTGGAGAGCAAAGCGTGTTCTACCAGACATCCAAACTTGGACTCTCTTAAGGCGGCGCTTTCAAAATCTTGGGACGAAATCGATGACCAGTACCTGCGTGCCACATGCGAAGCATTTGTCGAACGTCTGAAGGACTGTGTGAAGGCTAAAGGAGATCATTTTGAGAAGCATTAACATTTTTTGTATTGTCATGTTTGTAGTAAATAATATTGATAATTAGAATTGATTTGTGAGAATTATTGTCAAAATGCCATTGAAAATTTAGTGCACCAGTAATTTTGCCCCACCCTGTACAATTATTTTAATATCGGAAATCTGATTTATGGCTCCAAGTGACTTCTAAGGCCAAGGCCGCCGCTTCAGTTTAGCCGGACAGTGTTTTCATTTCATTACAATTACCCTCCCTACATGTATTGCTCAAATGCTTGCGCACATCTTTTAGTGTGTTAAATTAATAAATAAATAATCCGGCTACACAACCAATGTGGGGTGGATAAGCATCGATCGTCGACCGCTCGGTTCATCCGATCGTCTGATCGTTGCGATCGCATGGAAGCGATTGAATGAACTGGATTGCGAGCCATTCTGTGGTAAAAGACCTCGCTCACTAATTTGCCTTCCGCCAACGTTTACTCCCAAAACAATTGGCCGATTATTTTTGCCCATATAGTTGTTACTGACAAGTGATTATTTGATTCATAACGCGTCTAATCAAAGAATACACACAAAAAAGATAAGAACCACTGATATAATAACTGCAATATCTAGGAAAATAGGTGCTGCAGAAGAGGATATTCAATTCACCTCAAAATCCTTATTGCAATAGTAGAAATGTTGAGCCATACGATTACCATTCCGCGTGCGCATTCCACACTGACAGTGGAATCGCAATCCACGTTGACTGCACTGCAGTGCATCGATCCCTCGACGAACAGAAGTATCAGTTGCCATGCGCCTCTTTCCTGAAAAGCAACTTTTCTGAAAAAAAAGCTGAATATCCCTCGGTTTGGTCAGCTTGCAATGTAACCCCTAAGATCACACAAATTTAGGATGGAAGTTCTCACTAAAAAGCACACTAATATTATTGAAACCAATGCGTGAATTACCGTATAAACTTTCGTTGAACGCGAGCGTGACACATGCAATACACTTTTTAGAAGCAGTCCCGTCTGCGTTGTTTACGCACTGTTTACACTGGTATTGAGGTTTCTGCTCCTGACATACTAGCCGACTTCGCTGGCGAGATCGAGTCTCCGGATTCTGATAAGAAAAGAATAAGAACAGCCGTGACAAATGTGATAGGGAAACAAACATCTATGAAGAAAACGAGCGTCGACAAAAAGAAAAAACAGAATCAGACAAAAAAACATGTTGCCCTGTGTACCCTGTACGTCATCGTCCATTTAGGATTGACCGCTGAATGATCCCTCCGATGCTTCTGCTTATCAGCAATATTTGTAAAGGACAGCGCGCAATGATCGCAACCCAGACGAGATTCTAAAGCAACCGGAATATGACGAATTGCCCAATTAGAAAAAGTGATGTAAGAAATTTGAATAAAACCGCTCACCCGATTCATGACTTATCATGTGATTAACAAACTCTGATACACGGATCACTGGTCGCTTTCTTTGATACGAGGGAACAACCAGGGTGAATGTGCAGAATGGACACATGAGCGTGCTAAAAATACAATTATGAAAGTGAGACACTTTGAAATAGTTTAGAATAAAGCAAAGAAGAGGACATTGATATCTTCATTCATTGTACAGTTCTTCGGGGAACACAGCCCCTACTTAGATAAAAAGAAGTTTAGCCTTTCGGCGACCAGCCGACGGCTCATACGTACTGGAGCTCTCAACTAGATACGCAGTGACAGAGCTACCCGTCGGAGCTACTCTTCATGTGTAGCTTTCTACTATACTTAATTGCCTTGAATAATCCGAGATAGATTTCGCCAAGGAAAAACTGTTTCAACCCATTGAAAATCGTGGATTTTTGTTTCCACATTTCTGCTCCTAGCTCAGATGTCCGTCAGATTCGGCACAATCGCCGAGTCTAACGGACATCTTATATGATACATGCATGGGTGTCTACAGTCCATATCTCGAAGTCTGACACGTGTCAGCCCGAAATGACGTGGCGGCCACTGCACTTGACGAAGTCGTGTGGATAAGTTGTTTCTAACATACTTCGCTGGAAATCAGCAAAGCATGGTGGAAGCAGCCTATCCGCGCAACTTCTGTCAAGTGCGGTGGCCACCACATCATTTCCAGGGACACGCCCAATCAGAGTTCCAAGATATGGACTATACGTAAATGGCTGCAAAAATAGAAGCACAAAACAAATTCAAACACAACAAAATAGAAGCATGGAAGCAAAGGAACTGAAGCATCAAAAAAGTGAATACGAATGGATTTTCCGATCACGGCTGGAGTTGTGCTGCCCACGACCATAAGAGGAAATTAAACAAGTTTTTACATCAAATGTTGGACCGCATTCAAATTGTGCTTAAGTAAAAAAGTCCTATTCAAATCCAATACCACAGCCCCGAAACACTTATGATTCATATCGTTGAACATAACTTACACTTCAAAACTGATCAGATGTGTAGGCGACTGTAGCCTCTAAGAGAAATGCTTGTATTTGTATAAAGAGCATCCTATTTAAAAGATAAAACAAAAACAATAAACCTAAATCAGTTAACTTAAACCTAGAATGGATGAATAAGAGAAACGCTTCAGACAGCGTGTCGTTGTAAAACAAGCTCAGTGGTCAAATTCAAATGTGACCATCAGAAGCGGATGTAGTTGTTCTCTATCAATAAGTCTTGTCTAGCTTTCACTTGCTGAACGAGTTCAAGACTAATTTGAAGTTCTTTCTTTTAACTGGACTGTAAACGGGACACTTTAAATCACGGGATTAACTACATTGAGGTACCGGCGTTTAAATTGAAAGCAACAAAAATTTTTTATTATGTCCTCCTGTATGGGCTTTCAATGGCTACATATACTCGGTCACAAAATACCAATTAAGGAGAGTTTGTGTAAAATTTCCCTCCCGACACTACAGAAAATCAATAAACGAGGCGTGCGCCATTTCATTCTCAGCGCGGCAGAAACTTTAGCGCGCATCCTAATCGAGTAGATATTCCAAAGAACATCCTGATAAGACTAAAGCCGCTGATACACTTCAAATTAATATGCTTGAGTTGTAGCGAGAGAAGCCGGAGAATGCTACGCCCTTAATTTTTCAAGTTTTAAGGCTTCACAACCGACCGCTTTAGAAAAGCAGATAATAAATACACATGAATGCGTTTGCTTTCTTAATAATGTTTATACTCTTATGAGCATATGCAACCTATCCTTATAAGGTCTCTCTGACAACTGGAACCCGAGCAAAACAAGACGCATAAGTAGCCCATTCTAAATCAAAGAAGACGCACAAGTACACTTTTCTAGACCAATCGAGGACTAAACTACGTCAAAATGGGGAACCGCAATCAGTAAGCACATCGCAAAAGAAATTCTTTTAGCGATAGGAAGAACTGTACTAAGACACTGTCAACGTTCACGTAAGTGAAAAAAGAAAAATGAAAAATGAAAAAAAAATAAAAAGAGAACGATGAACCTCGTATTTTTGTGCTCCCTAACGAAATGATCAAACAAGTGCATTCGAACTGTGCACCGATAGCGACATCGTTTGCAGTGGTAAGGGCATCATTTGGCTCATGCGTTAGTAGATGAGTGCGCAGTGCATTTGCAGCTCCAACCTGGAAGAACAGAACTACCTACAAATTAAAAAAGATTCAAACCTAATAACAACTTACATCGGAGCGGACGTCTCTTTCGCAGATAGCGCAAGTTGCTCGATTTACAGCTTGGGGTTGTCGGGAATGACATCGTGTATAGTGCACCTTAAAACATTCACTTAACCTCTAAAAAATCTTTATGAGTATAGAAAAACCACCCGATTGTACCCATTCTATAAAAGTGGGAAGTGATAATATATAAAATAGGAAGAGATAAATGCTTCTATCAGATACCTGCATTAAGTATGGAGTGTGAAATCGAGCAGTACAGCTCGGGCAAGTCGATAGGATATCAACGTCGTTTCTTTTAGACGGTGCCGTGGAGATAGAACTGTCGCTGAGTATTGGAAATGAGGGCGATTTCGGATCATATTCCTTCCACGTTGCTATGTGCGCCCAAAGATGGCAGACGAATGATACGTTACCGGTTATCACACGTCGGCAACTTGGGTATTGACACTGAAAATGCAATGAGTGAAACAAATTATCTAAGTCGGCACTCCATAGTAGCAGTGCATAGTTCGATAGGTCTCTTTCATCGCCAAACGTTAGGCTCCTTGAAATCAGACTAATGGTGAGCTCGTTCTCCTTCATGACCATCAATCAAATATGCACATTTTTCAGAGGAGTAGGAAAGGGAATCCCTTTGGATAATGTGTTTTCCCAGTCAGGAAAGAAAAATGTGAAAATATTTCATAAAGTAATAAATAAATTTTGAGGAATCATTTTCCACATTTCCTGTTTCAGCTTGTGACCTCAAAAAGCTTTCCTCAGCAGTCGCACAACAAGCTGAAGATATCGAGGGGTGTGGTTCGCTAGAGAAGCGACTTCTCCGCTCTAACTTAACGCTAAAACTCTTTTCGCTCCGGAAACTCCAAGTCCACTTATGATGAATGTAGGACCTAAGCGATAAAAGTTTCGCGCTGTAAAACGCGGAGAAGTCGCCCTAGCGCACAACACCCGATATCGAGCAGCTATTACAGTGAAATACAAGCACAAAAAATTTGTAGGCTATTCTGGCCAAAACTTCACACTTGAACATTATTGCGACCATTAAATTATATAGTCCAGTTGGAGAATTATTGAGACCATTAAGTTATACAGCCCACTTGTAAACTCTCAATGCCGAAGATGACCCCACTAATTACAAAAGCGGCATTTTCCGAAAATATTATAGTATCTCGAACTTTGAGGTGAATCGAGCTTGTGAAACTGGTACTGCGAACTACGAAAAACACTTTAAATGCACATTAATTCTAGATTGCCTATCATTCCCGCATTCATTGGTGATATCACATACAAATAAAAAGTTGTCGGATTCAGCCCAAATTTTCAATTTACGCTAGCTTCGCTAGGTGGATGTTGAATCCATCATTAGAGAAAATCCAGTTTGATTAGGTGTGCTGATCCACAGCTCGACATGTGAAACGCCAACAAAGAGGTTCATTCGAAACGAAGTAGCTCTTATTACTGGACTCATTTTTGCACCTAGGTCCGCTGGAGAGGATGCTATCTCAAAATATCTTAGATTATCCTTTGAATGACATTTTCCGAATGCTTCTATAGCTTTGGCCAATCAATGATTCCCAGTGTAACAACTAAAGCTACTACTTCGACAATGCGTCATTCATTTTGCGTTTTCTTTGAGATTATATTGGATTGCGCAGTGTTCTGCTCCATTTCCAACGCTGGAAGGGGAAAAATAAAAATCTCACCCTAAATTTCAGAGATGGACACAACTGACGATCGTTGTCACTTGATTTTTCTCCGCTTACTTCGAAGTTATAATTTTGAACACGTGATTCTGGTACATGCCGAACCTAAAAAGTAGGTTGAATGTAAATGGACACTTTCAATTTAAGAAATCAGAACATACCACATTGCGTGGAGAAGGAGAGTGATTTTGACTCCTTGATGGTCTGAAATAGAAGGTTTGAAATTTGAAACTTAGCTGCTAGATGATTTAAAAAGTAAGAATCGTAAAAATGGTTTACCGCGTGTTTATAGGACGAGCCAGTGTTGGAGCACCTCCAAGTAAGGACACTGCACTTATGCCATCATCTCTCGCTTGAAGGACCGGTCGACTCTTTTCGTACGGTGGTCTCACCGGCGGTCGTTGCGGAGATATAGGAGTTACCTAACATAGTTCAAACAATTTCCACGTGAGCTCAGTAGGATGCAGTGGATTTCAAACAAAGTCAAAATCTATGTCTAGCTGCATGGATGAAAACCATGGGACCATCTTTTCAAAAAATTTTAAGACTGTGCCAAACTGAAAACTAGCGAAAAGTGATAACATATATCGAGTGATCTCATCTGACGATTCTACAAAGATGCAGAGGGCGGGGCTCCTCAATCGATACTTATCTAATCCTTCTCTCAGCTTCTTCAGCTCGGCGCAAATTATGAGCGCATCAGCGCCGAGGAACTCGTGTTCTGTTCACCATCACTAGATCAGAATCAAATAACTTCACTACGGTCCAGTCAGTCAGGTAGTCATGAGCTATCCAAACATTATTTTGAAGTGAGGTCGTGTGCATCACTTCCTTGCATTCCTTCCCTTTGTGGGACAAGGAAAATTGCTTTGAACATGCTTTTCCAACCAGGGCGGCCTGACTAAAGATGCATTCGTGGGACATATGTGGTGGTGTGAAAACAAAGACGTGCTAGAATTGGGAAAATAACTAATTCAAAGAAATGAATTTGAGAGGATTTCTTGCTCATGCACGGCTAGTGGTGAGGAAGAAATCCTCCCGAATTTCAGCATGAAGCCTGCTACCTTCGCAAAATTGGTCCACAGAATTCCTACAAACTGATCCTTTAAGTCTTAATGACGGTGATGAAGAAGAAATCCTTTTGAATTTCTTCTGAACAATCACTTCTAAAACCAAAGAAAAAAACCATACCGTTTGCATGTAGGGAACGTTGGTGTTGGATTTGATTCTATTGGGCGCAATATAACCTTGAGGTCTTTCGTCCATCTGGCGCATCCCATAATAGTGAATATTTTGATTGTTGCTCAGCACTCCATCATCGGTCCTTGTTGTTCCAATACCTATGAACAAGCAGCGATGTAAGGAGTAGCTTCTCAATGAAAACAATCCAAAGATGCGCAACAGGGCCCAAGTTTCACAAATTAACGAGGAAGGATTTTCTCCAACAATATCGGTGAAACAGGATAAGTTTAGTAACAGATTTCAATCAAATGATCAGTTTTGAACTTTTCGGGCATTTCAACTAAATCGGGCCCAAGTTTAGTTGGAGAAGGAGGGGCATCGTGGCGCACAGCACTCAACGCATTCAAAACGACGGCGAACATTCCCATTTTCATACTCGCACAGTCCCATGCCTGCGCGAGCACAACGTTTCTCTGCGTTTCCACCCCTAGGAAAAACTAAACTGATGAAGGGGTGGACCACTGCGCCGCGATGCCCCTCCAAACTACACTTGTGCCCTAATTCATACTTAAGCTGTTGGTACACATTGAACATCAGTTTTCACCCCAGCCAACTCCCAGGTCAGCTACGCTTTAAATTGGGGAGCATAAGGAGAACCCCGTTTTCTGAGGAAAGAGATGGATGGGGAATATCGAACGAAGAAAGGAAAAGACCCCACGTTGTTTCATGGATAGCGAAAAATAGAGAAAAATCTAGGGTTCGGGATAGGGTTTGGAGAATCCCCGACAAAGAAATGGAAACCTCAGTGAGCCACTATAATCTAAGGAATGTAGGAAACCCTTGCTTCGAGAGGACTTTTCGCAAGGAAACTACATAGCCATCCATGAATGTAGAACAGCTTGCGGGTTAACAAATGAATTTAAAATAAAATTTAAACCCTAGCAAAAGTCCACATACCAAGAGCATCCAAATCCAGAGGTTTCGAATTCACAATAGCAACAGAAGCCAAAGCAGAGCCATTCATCGGAATGCTTTGACGGCTGTCTTCGTCGTCAGAATCCAAAATGATAACCTCAGTTTCCATCTGAAAATCGCGGGTTAATCTACACCACTTCGACAACGACGTTACACAAACTACGCCTTCGACGACAAAAACCCATGGGAACCTCACGTTCAGAAAATCGAGCTCTAATGATAATTCAAAACAAATAGCACAATGGGAAGGTGCGGCGATTCTACGACGCGAAGCGACTTCCGCAGTATCGATCGCCTAGCGACGAGATGTGGGGGCGGCACCAACGGCCTCCCCCATACCCACACAAACCATGGCTATCGATCGATGTCTACCCTTGGGCGAAGCGACGTCGTGGAATGCTGGACGACGAGCGATTGCGGGGGGTTTTGAGAGGACTAGATGGAATCGGCGGCTCTCTCGTGGGTAAGGCAAGGAATCCAGGGGTCGTGGGACATAAGATGCAGGCTTCTGAAGATCAACTAAGGTTTCCTGTTGAATCCAAAGTTAAAGGAAACCGCTTGATTCAGGGCAGTGGCAAAACGTTCACTGCTCAGGTACTGGTTACATCTTTTTCAGGAGTTATTTGTCTTCTGCAGTTTCCACAGTTGACGTCCTTCCCGAAACGAATGATGGGCAACGGTAGTCATCATTGCGGACCAGCAAGATTACTGTTTGCAAATCCACACAGGTGCGTTGCGGCACTCAATTTCTTTCTCATTGGAATCAAGCTATCGAAGCAAACGTAAGTGGGCGCTGATCAAAGCCGTAGAAGCCCTAATTTCCCTCTAACTGGGCTCGAAGGGACCAGAACGGAATGCTGATGTTCGAGCCGCCGACTCACCGATAAGTTTACCCTTGACCTATAGCAGGTCCCTTTCAGCAGTTTGTTTTGGATAAATAAAATCTTGCCAAGATTCGAACTGGAGGCTTATGCAGCACCCCCTTCAGCCAAGTATGAGGAAGAACTCTCTTTGAAATTTGTTTTTTTTTGTAAATCTATTTGTTTTTATATCATTCATTCACAGCATTTTTTTTGCCACACCCCTGTACTCTGCATCTGTACCGAATACGCCTTTTTTGGACAGTCGTGTTTGAAAAACAAATAAATTTAAAGGGCTCCCTTCCTCATTCCCGGCCAGGAGAGTGGAGCACACCGTCGCAAGTTAAAAAATTGAAAAGCGAGGAAGGAAAGATTCTATGTGAAGATTAATGAGTTGATCGAATACATATAGTCCCTGGCTATGCACTCGTTCTAGTTCACTTTAAACCGTTGAGTTGTCGTGAACGGAAAGAAAGACGATGAAGCCACGCAACCGAAGGGATTTAAGCAACGCACACTATTCACACTTACATACACACACAAAGCGAAAACGAAGGCAGAAAGGACCGTTGCGGGACCAGATCACCACGGTCTGCACTGAGGAAAGGATTCTCGACCAGTCATCTGCGGGGTGTGGTTCAGTAAGGACAGAAAGCGACTTTTTCGCGTTTCGCAGCGCGAAACATTTTTCGCTGCGGGAACCTCAGGTCCACCGCTGATCATCAGTGGACCCGAGGTTCCCGCAGCGAAAAATGTTTCGCGCTGCGAAACGCGAAAAGTCGCTTTCTGTCCTACCAGCGGTATTCAATCCTTCCCCCAGGGGTTGGGGGACGAAAATCCCTTTGAAATTTTCTCTGTCTTCCCAACTGGGATTGTCCTGATAAAGGGCCTAGGTTTAATGTATGTATGTATGTCACAGTAAGCATGCATGAAAATGAAGAAACTACATCGTTAAAACAAATAAATTTAAAGGGATTTCCGTCCCCCAACCCTGGGGGAAGGATTGAATACCGCCCCAGGATACGACGGAACTACTTGAACACATTGGGCTCCCCCACTTTCTTCACGATTTGGGGCGCGGCCGCGGCGAGCGCGGACGAGTCGATAGTGCCCGCGAACTGTGGTGGTGAGCGTTTTCAAATTTACCCGCACAGTTCGCGGGCACTATCGACTCGTCCGCGCTCGCCGCGGCCGCGCCCCAAATCGTGAAGAAAGTGGGGGGCCGGGAGGGGGGATTACGTGACTACTTGAACTCTCCCCTGTGTTCTCTGCCGCGAAAGGCCAGAGCACAGACGATTAGAGAACGGCGCCTGGCTCGGCTCCAAATCCCAAGAAGGTGAGAGCCCTAGGACTAAGCCTTGGAGGGAGGAAGGGCTCTGGAGTGGGTGTGCCAACCGGCCTCATAGGGCGGCACTCAGCACAGCTTCTAGCGGTATCAAGCGGAAGACGCGTAAGTCGGAGAAGGAAGGCATTCAGGGAGTGAGGGTGCGTGAGCAATTTCTGTGTGGGAAAAGTTTGAACATGCGAAGTCACTACGGTCATGAACCACTACTTAAAACAATCTCAAATGAGGTCGACTAATGTGAACTTATGGACGAGATACCTCGCACTCACCCCATGACACGCAACGTGTAATACGAGAACTGGCTAATTCAGGTACGCGCGCATTAGTGGAGCCAGGGAAGCGTTCTGAAAACTCGTCCGGAATGTCCCTGTCGTAGTTCATGCGGGAAGAGAGGGAGTTTTTGTATAAGGGCTTCATGGGAGTATTGCTTTTCTCCTTTTTTTCATTTCCAGTTAACTCGGCATCTGCAATTTCGTTATCGACCGCTATTACTACACCAATTTGTGGGGGTGGATGCTTTGAGAGAAAGCGCAGACGAGTGTAGCACATTGACGCTTTCTAAGAGACCCAGCTCATGTAGCTTCCAGACCGTTCCTGATACCAGTGAGGGGCGTTGCGCACGCTAAGGTTAGGAACCTTATAGATCCTTTCCATTTCGACAGTTTGAGCAGCGCGAAATTTCGGAATAGAACAGTGCTCCAACAGCAAAGAGTCACCACCAAGGTCAACTGTCCGGACCCGACTGTTCTGAAGTTTTTCGACCTTTCTCTCTCGCGGGCCCTCACCGGGCCGTGGCCCCCCCCCCCCCTCCCCTCCCCAATCCTCCAACCATTACCATTCGTGAGGGATCACCCCCCAAATAGAGCGATGTTCAGTCGACGTCGGTGTAATCCACGCGAAATTGGTCCTGGTTTTGTACTTGATGTGTTTGCGAAATTCTGCGGTTTGTGTCAATGTGGTTGTGGAGGTGAATGGGTCCGATAATTGAGATTTAGGCTTTTTTGTGGCGACCGGAAATTAAGGGATTGTTGTGGTGAGGAAATGGGGGTATTTTTTGGTAGTTTTCTTGTAAGATTAGCAAATTACCAGTAGGAAATGAAGGAATCATCGAGATAAGCGGCAGTACTGTCCTCATAGGCGGTGTTTACCTACCCCTACCCCTCCACCGTTAGGGAGCATTTTTGGAGAGGATATGGGCGTAGTGAGAGTAGTGAAGAGGTCGCGTTTCTGGGCAACCTCCTTTACGTGTGGGTGAGAGGGTGGGGGTAAGCAAACCAGCCCTTTTGGCGTTTCGGCTGGGACCGTATGCTGAATGTTGGGGAGGGGATGGGGTCCCCAACGGTCGACGGTTTACTTCAACTCGGTTGGTACGATAGGAGAGTACTGACGCAAGTGGTGCAGCTGGTCCAGCAGCTCCGCCAGAAGGGCTGGTTTGCTCACCCCAGGACTAAGCCTTGGAGAGGGGACGGACCCGTCCTCTCTTTAAGGCTTAGTTCTGAGGTAAGCACCAAATTGTGGCGGTTCTAAGGACCGAGTTGAAGTGGTCCGTCCACCGTCGGGGACTCCATCCCCTCCGCCAATATCAGTCATACGGTCAGCCGAAATAGCGCTCAAAGGCTGGTTTGCTTACTGTCGTGTGGGGGGAAAGGGCGTATCGAGATACTCCAGACTCGGCGCTCGTAGCTTCTGAATTTTTCCCTAACTGGAGGCTTAACCCCTACATTATGACCTCTAACGCCCACCGTATATCTCCTTTCTACGCATTTCTATTGAATCTGAGACTAGTCCTGAACAGACCTCCAACACCAACCAAGAACCCATTTCTCCCTGGCAGCGTCCCCGCGCGGGTACGTGCCGTGCTGAGGTTAGCAGAAACGGACTCTCCCTTCGCTAATTTCGAACCAATTTCACAACTCTGCGTTTCGCCCTCACTTTTTTCGAAAAATGGGTACCTCAGTGAACACGTCCTTAACGGACGCATCCTCTAAAATGCTAATGCGACCCCCCCTTTGAGCGATCCAAGCGGACACAGCCTTAGCTGCTACAGCACCCGCCGCTTAATGACGTATCCTTCCACGTGACTTACCTCACCAGCGAAGGGGATAGCATACGGTCCCTGATGTGCGCGGTTCCAGTTTTATCGTCTGCATACGGGTCAACTCCTCCTTGTGAGAAGTTCAGTCGTACTTGTGGTTTTTGGACCTATCGTAGCGGTGAAAAAATATGTTTGGACTCACGGCATGGGAATTCCGACAGTTTACGCCTACTGGCCCGCTGCCACCATACGCTCAACTCAATTTTTTGGAGGACAATTTCAATTGCGGATCTGTAGTGTGTCAAGTAGTGACAGGTTCAGCGACACCAACGACACCATCAAACCATTGCAGGGAGTCCTATAGGTGGATTTCTCTGAGGGGAATTGGACAGACACGCAATTGGCAGCGAAAGATTTGACCTCGGCGATCTAGCATGGCTCACTCTTGGCGCAGTTGGCGCGGTACGCCCACCGACTATCTAATCACTCGCCGCAGGTCTATACGCGGCGAGTGATTAGATAGCAGAGAGAGAGAGAGCGTAGCGTTGAAGAGGGCACAACGATGAGAGTCGCATCAACGGAAGGGGTCCCATTTCTCGGGTTCTGGGCCGTTTCTCATGGTTTTTTCTTTCGTGTACCACTCACCATCCCTAGGTTAATTTGAAATGGGTTGCTTTTCCATCGTAAATTCGTCCTTTAATCAAGCTTTGCTGGCCCTGATACAAGCCAAAGCCCTTCTTCGGCTTCCTAAAATGAAGGGAATACGAAGCATTCTATTCCTTATGCTTTACGTTGTGACCACTAAAGACAGCGTATAAACTTTTACGCAAGAAAATCAAGTTTTCGAAGAGAATAAACCTACGAAAACCACACTCTGGGGACCGTCGGGTGCCTACAATGGAAGCACGGGAAGTTTGCGTTGGACGGCCAGGAAACAGGCGACGCATTAAAAGAGTCGGATTAAAATGTTTGAATCAGGAGAATAGAGACAAAACGATCGAAGAATAGGATGCAGTAGAAATGAGGTGTATTGCCATAGGTGGAAAAGGCCAAAAAGAGTTCCTAGTGAAGGCACCACACGAACCAAGTGGAATCGTTTCCTTCGCCACATTTGTGACAGATGTGCGGCAGGAATTTGAACGCGTAACAGTCTTTCCGTCTTTGGAGCAGTTTACAAATCAAATGCCTTTTTCGTTTTTTTGTCTGTGGTGAGTCCTAAGCCAGTAACTTATGGGTGAGATTGAATCATGATTTTTCCGTGGAGGATTCCTTGAACTTATGAGGAAATCTGATTGGCAGTAACTAAGATTGAGCTTTATGGTGTTTCTAGTAGTTCCGAGCTTGGCAAATGCTGTTGTTTTTTTACTTGTTTTTCTCACTAGAAGGGCGGAAAAGCGGAACTGGCGTAGTAGTAGGTGACCTGCTTACCACGCGCACGATTCAGCGATCAAATCCTGATGTAAACCGTCCATGTTTGCTAAGCTTCCCATCCTCCGGGGTCGGTTAATTGCTGTCAGACTTTTCTGGACGAATAAAGCATTGACTTACAATTTACTCCGATCTGGAGTCATCCATAGCTCAAATCACCTCAAAATACTACTGCGATTCTGAGTGGATGTAGAATGCATGGCGCACCTCAAAAGAGATTGATTAACGCTGGATGCTTTATCCTTTGTTGCTTTGTAGTAGGCAGAATAAAAGACTAGCTAAGGAACCTGTACGGAAACTGGTTGAAAGAGAACAAGTAAAGAAAGAATCGAAATGCTGATAAGGTCCTTGTATCAGGTGTCCCAAAAGTTCGTACGTATATTGAGCTTTTTTGATCCTACTTTATATCAAACACAAGCACTATCTATCATCAGTATGTGCACCATCACTATAAGTGATTTGTTGCCAACAAGCAGCCAAGAGTGGTTATCTTACTACCAATATTGGCAGCTTCGAGCGGGAAAAGACAGTGATACTCATATCGAAGCGCTCATGAGAGTTGTATTTTTTGTTCGCAAAGTGATTACTTAAGAAGAGTAGGTTGCAGTTCAACGGAGGTAGTCAGCGCTGAACAGTGGATATGTAGGAGTTCTCAACTTTAACGACAGGCTTCACCACCAGTGTCTGCTCGTGATTACAGTTAGACCTGATTGACTTCATAACTGTAGTGAGGCACAGGTTTCCACTGGTCAACTCGAGAACACTCCAGCAGAGGCAGAGCATGACATTGTGGTAAATATATCAATTTCCTGCACTTCCACTCAATCCAGTCCACTGGGGTTCCGCGCGTGGTTGTCACGAAACCTTCAAATATCATCTGCGTTACCATCTTTGTTCAACTAGTGTGTTCCGTAGAAACAAAGCTATAGATGGAACTGGAGTCATGCTCTTGTGATTGTCGTTCAACTCTGATATATCTTTGATGAGCTTCAACAGTTCACCGGGGAGGGAGATTATCTGTTGTGTGCCTGGAACATCGAGTGTAGTACAGTGCGTTTCAAAAATATGTGAACAGCTCTCAATTCACATTAACCCTTTCGGACCTGAATTTTTCCCCATGGAGAAATTTTTTTCTAGCTATTGTTTATTACTTGTGAGCATAATAAAAAGGATAAAGCATTTGCCGTTGATCAATCCCTTTTTGGGATGCGGCACGCATTCTACTTCCATTTGTACATTCGTAGTGGCGTTTGAATGCGATGTGGCCTATACAATGACTTGCGGGGGCCAGCCGATGTACAAGTCAGTGTTTTTATCCTCCCAGACAAGTCTGGTACCAATTAACCGACCCCGGAGGGATGGAAGGCTTGGTTGGCCCGGGCGACTCACGACCCAGGATTTGATCCCCGGACCGCTCGCGTGGTAAGCGTGCCACTTGCCACTACACCACTTCCGCCCTTGTAAATATATGCATATTATCGCAAAATTTGGAAGCTATACGATTTATCTATTTATTT